>OX451740.1:702798114-703012212 GCA_948472305.1 Vicia faba
TCTACATCAATGAGCTTTCTTCTAAGATTTTGTTCATTCCCCATCAACCGAAGATTTTGTATCCATCCCTGGAAGAATTCAAAGTTTGAGAGTACTTTTTGTTCAATAAGTCTTTTCTCCCCAAATGAAGATTTGTTCCTTAATGGAGTTTTCTTCTCCTCAGTGAATGTTTTGGTGAAGCCTGACGAAGATTCGTAAATCCCTTGTGAATGTTCGTGAGGGCGAGCATATTGGTGAGTAGTCACTCATAAAGCAGAAGTTTTCTCTAATAGAGAAATTTTACTCTTTCCTCCAATCAAGTCGTGTTGGAAGATTTTTCTCCCCAATAATGGCTTTCTTTGTGGGATTTCCTCTCCTTCCCTAGTGGAGTTATTTTACTAGAATGGGCCGAAGCGCATGGATGTATTTGTTATGGGATTTTCCTGCTCCCCCATCGAAGAAGTCAACAACTTACTCTCTGCAAATCCAATGGTTATTGGTACTCCCGACAATGTTTAAACCCCTGTGATGTCCTCGTTAAATGTGTGCAACATGTTTACTTCTCCCTAGTTAAGTCGAAAATTTATTTTTGCAAATCCTATCAGGTCTCATCCTGTTGGTTGTTGGCTTCTCGATTGGCCATTTCCTTGTGAAAAATTTAATCATGCACCTTCAGATTTCATCCTCAAAGTGTATGGTTTCCATTCTCTTTTGGAACATTACTCCATTGAAAAAATAATAATTCAATCATGCATTGAAACATAAGCCATCATTGTTTATGTTTTCCCTAGTGGATTTGCTAAAACTCGAATAATATCCCAGTGAGATCTCTATCCCCAGTATCCTACTTTTTGGTGGAGTTGTTACTCGCTTGCTTGGTTGCGATCCAGTTCTTCCCTGGGGAAACATTTTTAAAAAATAGTGGTCACTAGTATTGTTGGTCTAGTGGTTACTATTCCTTCCCCAAATATTAAGAGCCTAGGGGTTACTATTATTCTTGAGTCAATATGTTACTCCTCTGCCTTGTTGCGATCTAGTTATTCCCCAACACAACAAATCTTAAGAGCCTAGTGCTTACTAGTCTTCTTGAGTTGAGTGGTTACTCATTTTCCTTAGGTTTGATGGTTATCAGTTCCTATCAAGGTTAAGTATGATACTTGTCACCTGATTTAAAATACAATGTTTTGGTATTCGTTTAGTGTCTAGTGGTTACTAGGTACTCCAGGATAAGGTGGTTACTTGTTTCTCTGTCTCTTTAATTCCTTGGTCAATTTCAGTGGTTACTGATTCTCCCCAGTTTGAAGCTATCAGGTGTTCGCCTTGTTTTGGGTCCAATGGTTATTGGTATCTTGTTGAGTACTCATAGGTCTAGTTGTTACTAGTCCTTGTTAAGCTAACTGGTTACTCTTTGCTTAGTTTGTGATCCAGTTCTTCCCTGACACATCCTCGATAGTACTCTTAAGGATGAGTGGTTACTCGTTACCTTTACTCTACCCCCAGCGTTTGGTTAAAAGTTCTAATGGTTTTGGTTCAGAAGGCACTGTTCTAGTTTGGTCGAGACCAGTTAATACTAGTATATTTTGGATCCAATGGTTATTGGTATCCTATTGAGTACTCTTAGGTCTAGTGGTTACTAGTCCCTTTTATGTTGAGTGGTTACTCTTTGCTTATTTTGTGATTCAGTTCTTCCCTGGTACATCCTCTGAAGTACTCTTAAGGTCGAGTTGATACTCGTTACCTTCACTCGACCCCCCAGCATTTGTATAAACGTTTTAATGGTATTGGTTCAAAAAGTCACTATTCTAGTTTGGTTGAGACCAGTTGGTGCTATAATCCTTCTTGTAGATTCAATGGTCATTGGTATTTTCTCAAGTGTAGTGGTTACTAGTCTTTTTAAATCGAGTGGTTACTTGTTGGAACCCATAATATATAGTGGTTACTATTATTCTAGGTATAGTGGTTACTAGTCCTTCCCCAAAATATTAAGAGCCTCGTGATTACTAATCTTCTTAAGTCCAGTGGTTACTCGTTTACTTTGTTTGTGCACCAGTTTCGTCCTGGTGCATTTTTTCTGGAATCTAGTATCGTCTAGTTTTATGGGGTTAAGTTTTATCTCATCTTTATGGTCGATGCTCCAGCTTCATCCTGGAACATCCTGTTTAGGGATCAATATTCACCATTTCTCTTGGGTTTGCTTTGCGTCATCAAAAATACAGTTACCAGTGTTTCTGCACTTCTGTTTAATTCAGAGCGCAAATTTTCGAGTTCTTTTTGTTTTTAATCCTATTCAACAATGAACGTTTGAAAGCTATTGCATTTTCTTACTTATCAGGTTTAAGATGATTGAATAGGGGAAGCTATTGCATCCCAAAATTTTCCCTCTTCATTTTACCTTTTTATGACTTATATTTCATCATATACATTCATGCATTATGACGGGATAAATGTATTCTTATCTTCCTGGTTTCTACAAGCTTTGGAATTTTGTTATTTTGACAATCAATCCAAGTTGGATTTCAAATCCTCATTATTTTAATCGTTTAGGCTACCAAGGTTTCTTCATATCTCGAGACACCTCAAAGTAGTCACCATTTCATCAGATGATTGAAGTGTACCAGAAATTGGAAATTAACCATTTATCTCATATCTTTTTCAATTGGAATTAGGGTTTCTAAAGGCGTTGAGGACCCCAACTTAGTCAAGGGAAGTGTATCTGGTTCCTTCTTGGATCATGGTTTGTGGAATTAGAGTTTGAGTTCATAATCAATATGAAGACCCCTTCTTTCATCAAACTCCAAAGTTTCACCTCTTGTTTTTTCGAGTTAAGCAAATCAATAGCTTAATCTCATTTTTTTCTGCCGTGACAGACTGTCGATTTTGTTTGGGATAATTTTCATCCTAAGTGGGTTAAGCCTAACTTGTTTATTTGTGTTTATGTTATTGCTTGTTGTTTGCTGTTTTTTTTTTGTGGGTGCTTGGTGATCTCTAAGTGGTAAGTAAAAAGTCCTCTACCTAGACTTGAGTGTACTTATTATTAGGATGCTAGTATAGTCATGTAGACCTTCTAGGCGTAAGCTTCATTTGGAAAACATAAGAACTCCGCTCAGATGATACCCATTTGATGGTATTATGTCATTCGAGTAAGTCGTAATGGCGTTGTTGCTTTCGATCTGGGAGCCCATGATTCTGAGATACTTTTATAACATTCTTAACGCGTCTTAGCCTTTTAGGGTGTAGTGTGGTGACCTTTCAAGTGTAGGCTTCGTATGGTTGATTCACGATACTTCATTCATAACCCGTCTTGAGAATATTATTATTGTTCTAGACATCCAAAGTTATAGAACATACCCTCTGGGATGGTTGTTACCCTATCCATCTGGCCCCATGTTTGTGATGATAAACCGTTGAACCCACCATGTTTATGATTGTGGCATAATCATGCACTCGTGCATTCATAAACATATTTTTCACCTAGTTTTCAAGGAACTTAGGATCATCATTTGCAAACGTCACAGGTAATTTGAGAAGGGATTCTAGAAGGAGAAACATTCATTAATTGTGTTTCAAGCTTTTTGAGTTAAAAGAGTTGAGGAAGCTGGGATCTTTGGTGGATTGTCCCTCTGATTTCAAAGACCGCTATAGAAGACTTCTGACTGTGTTAAATACTGATGTAGAAGGAAGAGTTTTGAACACCTTGGTCCAGTTCTATGATTTAGCGTATAAGTGTTTCAATTTCCCTGATTATCAGCTTGCACCTACTTTGGAGGATTATTCTTATCATATGGGATTGCCAGTATTAGATCATACACCGTTCAATGGTTTAGAGGATATTCCTAAGTCTCATATCATTGGAGGGGTTGTGTAATTAAGGAAAAGAGATATGGATGCTAATCTCGTGACCAAAGGAGGTATTCTTGTTCTACCTGCGAAATTCTTGATAGAGAAGGTTGTTATTCTTGCTAGTGTGGGGAGTATGGTTGCTTTTGAAGTTGTTCTCGTTTTGCTTATCTATGGCATAGTTCTATTTCCTAACATTGATAACTTTATCAGTATCAATTTTATCCGTATCTTTCTGATTCAGAATCCATTTCCTACTTTGCTTGCATATACTTATCTATTCCCTTGGTGTCACATGTTTCCAGCGCCAATATGTATTGACATCCTCGGTGATGACCAACAGTTCCCAATGAGCCTTCACTTATCCCCATGAATTCTATTTCTTTTCATTATATATAGTTATCATTGCATAACATTGCATCCTCAAAGCGCATAGTCGATCCATCAGAGTGGATCTTTGTGGCAAAAGAAATGCAAACATGCATACGAAGCATAAGCCAGATCGGGTACCTTACACGAAAGACCTGAATCACATAAAGACAGCAATACGTACCCACAAGAGGATATCACTCCCAAACCTTCAGCTGATGTCCTTCATTACATCACGATACCCAACTAACGGTGTCAGTACCTTGTACTTCCAAACAATCATCCGTGTCAGCTTCCCAAACACTCGTCTGTGTCAGTTTTCTAAACGCTTGTCCGTGTCAATTCTCTAACACTTATTGTGTCGGTTTCCAAACACCCGTCGTGTTATCTTCAAACACTCGTCGTGTCAATTTTTAAACACTCTTTGTTTCGACTTCTAAACACTCTTCGTGTCAATTTTCCAAACACACGTCCGTGTCAGTTTCCCAAACACTCGAATGTATCTGTTTTCTAAACACTCGTTCATGTCAGCTTTTCAAAACACTCGTCAGTGTCTATTTTCCTCCTGAATTCCCAGCAAAATCAACAACTTGTCATACAAACTCAAGTTCATATCTGGTATTCAGTTCCCGTCTGACAATTGGTTCAAATCCCATTTCTCGTCTGGTAGTCAGTTCCCATCTGACAATCAATTATAAACCCAGTTCTTGTCTGGTAGTCAGTTCCTGTCTGAAAATCAATTCAAATTTCAATTCTCATTTGGTAGTCAGTTCCCGTCTGATAATTGATTCAAATTCTAGTTCTCGTCTAGTAGTCAGTTCTAGTCTGACAATTGATTCAAATTCCAATTCTCGTCCGATAGTCAGTTCCCGTCTGACAAGTAATTATAATCCTGGTTCTCGTCTGGTAGTTAGTTCTCATTTATCTTTCCTATCCTCCTTACACGTTTAAGTATTTGTTTAGCATACAAATCTATCAGAATTATAGCTATTGACCTATTTCAGGATCGAGGATCGTCCTTAGATCCTACCCTTTTCAATGTCTTATCTCGGGTTGCGGGTTGTCCTGATACCTCCCCTCTTGATGTCCTTCCATGGGTCGCAGATTGTCTTGGTATCCCACCATCTTGTCATCTTATCTCGGGTCACAGGTTGTCCTGATACCTCCCCTATTGATGTTCTTTCTCTGGTCGTGGATTGTCCCGATATCCCACCATCTTGTCATCTTGACTCGTGTCGCGGGTTGTTCTGATACCTACCCTCTTGATGTCCTTTCTCTGGTGGTGGATTGTCCTGATGTCCTACCCTATCGTCCTTTCGAGTTATGGATTGTACCAATATCCTATCCTCCTACCTCTTTCACCGTAGAAATTCTCCCTCTCTGAAAATATCGTATTGGCGCCATTCCCCCAATATAGAATATCACTATTAAACCACGCTTTTGCATCACAAACCTTTTCCCCATTAAACATCCCACAAAAATAAATAGCATTCACACTTTCTCTCAGAACAAATTTTTGGCATTGATATTTAATCATCTTCCACCTTGAATGTTTGAAAGACTAGCGTCAATCTCACCTTCATGGTTTAAAACGATTAAATAGGGGCTGTTGTCATACCCCAAATTTGTCCTACCCTTTCACCTTTATATGGCTTATGCATTTTTGCATTTTCTCATTTCATCCGCTTACCTTTCATTAGGTCATTAACAACACGATGCATTCATTAACCACAAGGCTTAGCATGGGATAGGGTTTCGAGGAAGGCTCTCATCATTATTCAAGGTTGAATCGAATGGTTTTTTCGGCAATCATGGTTGGAAGTTAAGGCTTCTATGTGGTTTGAAGGTTTATGCAACAATTGAGCTTGGTTCATCAGTTCCCTCTTTGAGCATAGTTGGTGAAATTAGGGCTTAGGTTCTTTTTTTAAACTTGTTTATGGTTCATCAATTGAATACTAGATTTTAGGTTTTCATCCCTGATATGCTTCAAGTCTTATTTCTTATCTTCAGAGATCTCTCAAGGCGTTATTGTTATGTTGGTTTGAAATACAAGTGCAAGTTGTGGCGTAAAGTGTGAACATGTGGATTCAACTTGTTCAAGACATGTCCATTCTTTCATTTGATTGTGGCATGTAACGTGATATGACTTGGATTAATGATTGAAGTTAAGGGTCTAAAATGATTTGGGTTTGAAGTTAATTCAAGTGATTCCGTAAATTCAAATTTGGGTTCAGAATTAAATGATTGGATCCAAGTTCTTAAGAATATGATTTGTCAAGAATTAATTCAAGTTTTCTGAAGATGGAAGGTTCATTCATGTGGCTTTGTTGGCCCACAAGTTTCAAGACTCGAGTCACTCATCATCATTCAAAGTTCACCCTGATTAAAGACTATTTGCAAGAGTGGGTTTGTATCAAACAAAACTCATCCATTCTCATTCAAAACTAAATACACAAGACCAAGTCAAACTTTGACATCATCCAAGTCCCATCCAATATCATCATGTCAATATCAATTGAATTTTATCAGGACATTTTCATGGCTCGTTCAAGATCAAGAATTTCATAAGGGTGCATCCATGTTTGCTAAGATTCACTCAAGTGTTGATTCAAACACTAACATGTCATTTGATTATTCTCCTTTCTTCATTCACTCAAGTTCCAAATAAACTTATTCATAATATTTTGATAGGATAACATAATAAAGAGGGGTATTCAAGGCTTAATCTCAACTCCTAAGTCCGAAATTTATACAATCCATCAACTTTCATTACAAAATTACAAGGAAGTTTTACAAAGATTCAAATGCATGACATTAAGTCTAAATCCTGAGCTTATTCCAAAGAACCATAAATTTTAAAGATCTCCCTTTAATCTTGGCCAATTTGCTGCATATATACACCATCCACAAAGCTACATAAACCATATTTTTATCAAGAAACAACCAGAATTGAAGCCTTGTTCGCAGAAGACAATCAAAATAGAATTTTCCAGCTCTTTGTCCATTATCTAGTTTAGAAAAATATTCAAAAAGTATAAAAATCAAAACCAAGCCAACTTCATTTTCGGTTCATCCACATCTTAGTTCATAAAGAAAACCTGGAAAACAAATAACTAATAGAAAAAGCTCACTAAACTAATAAATAAGATAACAGAAAAAACAAGTTTAAATCATCACTAATCAACCTTCAAACTAATCATAACCACATAACTGAATTCCAACTAATTGTAACAACATACTCCTATATGCCAACTGTAACACGGTAAGAGAACTGACTTGGGATGTTTTTGCATTTGATTGCAATTGTTGCGAATAGCAAGAGTCACCATCAAATTTTCTTTTTTTTGAAAAGAACAGCAAAGACCTTTGAGATCATTTTCTTGAGTTCGAGGGGTAGATTATGAAAAGGGAAGGTGTTATCACCCTTTTCATCCATAGTTATATATGGGCTCTTAGTTGCTTGCTATATCATTTGCTTTTGTTTGAGTGTGTGCTTTGTGGTGGGTTTTGAAAGTATTTTTGAAAAGTGCCTTCATTTAGGAAAACTTTGTAATGATTCTCGTCTCTATAAGAATGTATACAAAGTGTTGGACTTTTGAAAATATTTCATGGAAAGTGTTAGTGAATTTGAAAAGGTGTTTGTGTTTGAAGATGAGCAAGCAACTAAGAACGTTTCTACCTACTCAAAAGTCTTTGTTCTTTTCCTCCTCCTTTAGATGTTGCTATCTTTACCATTGACTTGGTAAGAAACCCCTTCATTGGATGTAAAGGGATGGGCGTGCATCATCGTATAGTCATGATAGCAATGTTGTGAGATATTTTATCATTTATCTTGAGGGACTAATATATTTTGAAAGGCAACATTCGAAGCATCATCGAGGGACTATGATCTTGTATTTTTGAATTTTTTTGCTAAGACGTCTCACATGCATAACATGACCATTTTTAGGCAACAAGTGGAGTTAACCCTAGGGTTGAATGTGTGAATAATGTATTTGATTTGCATGCATTTAGTCTTTGATTAGGGGTCGTCTACTTGTTGTTTTTATCTTACCATACAAATCCTAATTACTAGCATTTATATGAAACGATAAATTGCGGAAAGTAAATATCCTACGCTATTACAATCACTTGGGGATGGGGTGTACAAATTTACAAATGAGGATTGCAAGAAATTAAAGTCCTAATTATCTATTACAAACATATTGAAATAATGTACAAGAAATGTAAAATAGACTTGTTTTGTTTTTTTTAAGAGAAGAAATAAATTTTCTTAAGAAAATATTTTTATTCTTTTTTGTTTTAAAAGAAATAAAACAAAGTATGTGAATATAAAGTATTTTTTGGTGTTTTTGATTAATGAAAATAAAGTGATGATAAAAATAATAAGAGAGTAAGAGTCAGAATCAGCGCGTTGTTGAAAGAGCAGAGAGCAGAAGTTCTGACTCTGGTGCGCTGCAAATCAGAAAGGGAATGTTAGCAGAAATGGGGAAGGCCAGAAGTTCTGGATTTGGATGCTCTAAAAAGTTCTGGGGTTGCTGGGAACAAAGGAGATCCTAGAAGTTCTTATGCAACATGAAACCTAAAAGTTCAGTGTTACTGGATGGTCAAAAGTTCTGGTTGTTGTGAGAGTCTAGAAGTTCTAATGCAGTTGGAAACCTAGAAATTCTAGTGTTACTGGTAAGCTAGAAGTTCTGATGATGGCTCTGTGGAGTGTCAAATGATGTTGGATGGGAATATCTAGAAGTTATGGTCAAGGATCACTGTTTTGACAAACAACTGAAAGGAGTTTATCTAGAAATTCTGGTCCAGGATCAATGTTTGACAAATAATGGGAAAAATGTCAAGAAATGAACATAAAAAGGTGTTTCTGGGGCTAGAACTCAGGACCCTTAACATTAATGTCTTACACACACGCTCTCTACCACTGGGGTGGCTATACATATGAAATTAGAAGCAAAAACATAAACATGTATCACAAAGTAAATTCTGATGATGAACTTCATCTCCTTCTCCATGCCAGCCAGAGCTTCTGCAACTTAGTCATTTCTCAATAAAAATGGAAAAATGCAAACATAGCAGTTATGGCAAATTTCATCATGATTTCAGAAATACAATGCATCAAAACTATAAACCAGAAGCAAGCATGAATTTTGCTAATCCTAATTCTGAACCCTAATTTCCTCGAGAAGTTTTGATCTGAAATTCACTCTTCTTAGGCCATATACATGAAATCTATAAATATGTACAAAATCCGAGTCATGATATCTACATTGTATCTTTGAAAATGCAAGCCTAGCAATGCCTAAGTAATGATATAAAAATCAGAAGAAACTTACCTTGCAGCTGGAAATTGTTCTGTGAATTAGAGCCTGGTTTAGATTGTTGTGATGTTCTGGTCAGCTTCCTCAAGTTCTCAGATAGCTAAAGCAACTCTTAGCTTGAGCTATGAATGGTGAGAAAGTTCTGGAGCAGTCAAGGTGCAAAGTTCTGGTTTTTTTTGAAACAGAGAGTGGTGAATACTTTTTTCCAGTTTGGAAACAGAAGTTGAGAAAGCTTCTATGTGTATTCTGGAAACTGTATGGATGATTTGGTCAAGAAACACACGAGAAAAATTAGAGTTTGGATGCAAGAATCAGAAACTAGCAGGTTTGGTGTTTATGTTTGCAGTTTCAGGTTATTGGGAATTTTCAGCAAGGTTTCAAGGCTTTTCCAATTTTTTTCCACCCTCTAACAGTTGCAAATGAAGTTTAATTTATAGGCAAGGGATTTAGAAGCTTGGAGAAGTCAAGAGTACAACCACCATGTGTTATGGGTAGTTGACTTGTTTTTTAAGCAAGTTTAGACAAGTATGGTTCAAGGAAAAATAGAGTGGTTAGCAGTTTCAGCCGTGCCTAATCTGAGTTTGTAGGCATGATTTGTGGAGAAGTACACTCAGAAGCAAAAGTAAAGTATGGTCCCATCATAAACATGGTACAAAGTTTTACTTTCCAAGGACAGCAGTGGTACTTTTATGCCACACATGGGAAGATCTTTTGAATAAAGACTCAAAAGTTGGTGTGGGCATTAAATGATGATGATATTTAACAAGAAAGAAATCCCGCAACATGAGATTATGCAGTAAGCTTGAATCTGGATCAGAAGTTTAGCATAAACGTAACTTGGATTAAGAACAGATGTCCAACTTATGACCTTTGAATCTCCCTGACCCAACATGATATGAAGGAGTTCTCAGACTTTTCAGAAAGCTTGTAACATGCTTTGCAACCTCTCTTTGAATCATCTTAGCAAATTCTGATTGAACCTACGTGAAAACTGGCCCAGAAGTTCTAAAAAAATTCTTACTTGGAAATGCTCAGTATTTAATAAGTGTTTTAGTTTCATGGACGTGTCTTCAATGATTTATAACTTGAAATCCCAACATTTCTAGGAGAAGTTCTGTTCTTCAATGTTTTAGATCTCATTGAGATCTACAACTCTCATGTCAGAAGTTATTTCTGAATCATCTTGCATTATGATGAAAATTTGGCCAGAAGTTCTGAACTTATCATATTTTCTTAACACTTAGAAAAATTTCGAAGTGTTTAGAACTTTGACTTTTCCAAATAAAGTTTGACTTTTGATTTTCTTGATGAAGCAAACTTCATATTTTAACATGTCTTGATGAAACATGACTCTTGAAACTTGATTTTGATCCAAAATTCAAAGTTTAACTTTTCAATGTACATTTTGACCATTTTACCCTTGTGCCAATTCCAAACCTAAATTGATGTATTAGTGTTGTAAACTTGATGTCATGGAAGATTTTGGGAGGAAACTCTTGAGAAATGAGAGGGAAAATTTTGGGGTACAACAGTTGCCCCTGTTCAATCTTCTTAAACCTGAAAAGTTAGATTGGCGAGTCCGCCATTCGTGACTCGAAGGTGGAAGATGATTGAACAATAGCGTGCCCAGAAATTTGCACTTGCACGAAATAGCACTGATAATTGATGATGTAGGGAATGGGCTTACAAATGTCATTTGGAGGAGATGAGGTATCAGGATAAATCTTTTGGTTGATTTATAGATGTCTTTTTCCTGTTGATTTTCCTGCAAGGAAGAGGATTAGTTACATGCAGATGTATGCATGGCGTAATGATGTTATCAAAATAAATGAGATTATGTTGTATGCATTGGTCATGTATGTATCATGGTTTAGGAATGTGATGCATTTATTGCAGCGTGTCTTTGTCTAAGAAAATAAATCCTTGACAACATGTTAGGGAACCTTGGGAGGCTAAATCCTGAACCGTTATTGGAGAGTAAGTGTATCTTCAACTTTGTTTAGAATGTTTTCTTTGGGAATCCCTGTTTTATTGTTTGAGGAGAAACCCACTGGGGAATGTTGACTTTGGCTCTTTGCATGAGGAAACTTTGTGGGGAGTGTTGAGTTCTTCTTGGAGGAATAAAATTCATGACCTTTGGTTGTCCATTCCTCTTCTGGGGAATTATCCCTGACTGGAGAGCATCAGAAATTAGTTGTTATCTGGTCAAAATCCAGGCTTGGCAGCAATTTGTTGAGGATAATGAAGTTGACTATTATCTGGTCGTATTCCAGGCTTCAAAGTGACTTGCAGGGGAAGATGTGAATTAAACTGTTATCTGGTTGTATTCCAGGCTTTGCAGAAAATTACTTGGGAGAGTTAACTTAAACTATTTTGTGGTCGGATTCCAAGCTTCGCAACAACTTACAAACATTAAACTGCTATCTGGTCGGATTCCAGGTTTTGCAGAAAATTTCTGAAGGAATGAAGTTAATTGCTATCTAGTCGAACAACAAGCTTCACAATAACTTTCTTGAAAAGATGAAATTGAAACTGATATATGGTCAGGTCCAGGCTTTGCTACTCTGAGTGAATGAAGTTAATTGTTATCTGGTCGAACTCCAGGCTTCACAATAACTTTCTTGAAAAGATGAAATTGAAACTAATATCTGGTCGGGTCCAGGCTTTGCAGTAACTCGCTTGAATTTAATTGTTATCTGGTCAGGTCCAGGCTTCACAGTAACTTGTTTGAAAGGGTGAAATTGAACTGATATTTATTCGGGTCCAGGCTTCACAATAATTCGCTGGTAGAGGAAAACTCTACTGGGGAAAAGAAGTTTAACCATCGTCTGGTCGAACTTTAGTTTTCATAAAATCTTGAAAAGTTAAACTAGTATCTGGTCAGGTCCAGGCTTCATAGTACTTGAAAAGTCATTTGAATAGGAAATGATTCTTTTGAGGAGTGTATTGTTTTGTTTGGGAATAGACCCTATTAAAGAGATTACTTGATGACATGCTGGCAAGGTGAATTCTTTAGGAAGAAATTCACAAGGCTTCTTCTTTTAAGACCAACTCAGTTGGGGAGAGGTTTGTCGAGAGATTGAGACTCTGATCAAGGTTTGCCTAAATCCGACTTTGTGGGAAACTCTGTTGGGGCGAAAGTTTATTGTACCAGGCCTTGTGGGGACAACTCTAATGAGATAACTTTATGGGGACATCTCAACTGCATTAAATATATGCTCGTTGCTGCTTGGTGGCACATATTTGCTCAATAGTTTAATTATGTTCATATGAATATGTTCGTTCAATTTTAGTCATTGGACATCTTTGCACTCAAAACAAAAACAAAAAGTTTTCACTTCAAATTATATTTGTATTGATGTTTTTCCCATGAATAGGCATTTTTGTACAAAGAGACGGAGATCCTAGTAAGGGAAATCGTCGAAAGGATAACAAAATTGAAAACAAAAAAAACCATGTGGAAATGATCTCATTATGTTCCAACTCTACTATTGCCCCAATGTCTTCGAACATCCCTTGCCATTGATAGAAGTTGATTAGACTAATCTTGGACCGTTTAAACTCCGACCTTGGTAATGAAGTCGACCTTGGTGATTCCAAGGGACATAGTCATACGCTTTCAATCCTTAATTTTTTCCTGGACCGCCCTTTCGGGTTTTCAGCCCACCAGGATACCCATTTTTGCCAAAGTCGCCCTTTGGGGTTTTTGACTTGGCGGGTTTACAATCTTTTTGCATATATCCCTAATTTTTTCCCAAACCTTTGGTCTGTCGGGATGCCCCTATCTTGCCTAGATGTGTCAACCTAGGGGGTCTCTTATGCGTAGTATTTTTTAACTATGTCTGCATTCACAGGATACGGGAAATCTTCACCGTCCATAGTAGTCAGCATCATGGCACCACCATAGAAAACTTTCTTGACAACAAATGGCCCTTCGTAGGTGGGAGCCCATTTGCCTCTGGGGTCGCTTTGCCGAAGAATGATGTGTTTTATTACCAAGTCACCAGCTTGATATACTCGAGGCCTGATCTTTTTGTTGAAAACCTTGATCATACGTTTTTAGTACATCTGACCATGACAAATAGCAGCCAGTCACTTTTCATCGATCAAGTTTAACTGATACAATCTTGTCTGAATCCATTCGTCTTCTCCTAAGCCTGCTTCATTCATGATCCTTAGTGAGGGAATTTGAACTTCCACTAGCATGACAACTTCCATACCATAGACCAAAGAAAAGGGAGTTACCTCAGTTGATGTCTAAGCTAAAGTACGGTAGCCATGAAGAGCAAACAATAACATCTCATGCCAGATCATACTCCAAATGTGCACTTGTTAGGGTTCAACCTTAATTTGTACTTTTTCAGCCTTTCGAATAGTTTTTACAGGTGATTGACATGTTCCTCTTCAGTTTGAGATCTGGAAATCATATCATCCACATATGCCTTTATTTCATGATTAATCATGTCATAAAACAAAGCTACCATAACCCTTTGATATGTTTCCCCTGCATTCTTCAATCCGAATGGCATGACCTTGTAACAAAAGGTGCCCCATTGTGTAACAAAAGTGGTATGCTCCATGTCTTCGAGAGCCATCTTAATTTGATTATAGTTGTAGAAACCATCCATGAAAGAGAAGACTTTATGTTGAGTGGTGTTATCGACCAAGACGTCGATATGAGGTAGAGGGAAGTCATCCTTGGGGCTTTCCCTATTCAGATCCCTATAATCTACGCACATACGAACTTTTCCGTCCTTTTTCGGTAATGGAACCACATTTGCAACCCATTGGGGATAAGATGTCACAACTCAGAATCTTGTGTTGAATTGTCTCATCACTTCAGCTTTTATTTTCTCAAACATGTCAGGCCGCATGCGACGAAAGTTTTGCTTGACAGGAGGACAATCTTCCTTTATTGGCAGATGATGAACTACAATGTCGGTATCCAACCCTGGCATATCTTCATACGACCAAGCAAACACTTCCATATAATCATGCAACATCTGAACCAATCTGCTTTTGAAACTATTTCCTAAGTTGGCGCCGATCTTCACCTTTTTTTTTCTGTCTCGGTACCTAGGTTGATGACTTCAACTAACTCTTCATGCGGCTGAATAGCTTTTTCCTCTTGCATTAGAAATCTGGCTAGTTCTCCCGGTATTTCACAATCTTCCTCGCCTTCGTCTTTGGCTTGGTTAATTGGATGTGAGAAATCATAGGTGGAAATAGTAGAGTCATTGGAAATGAGATCTGGAGTGAACGAGGACCTGCAAGAGTGTGTGTGTGTGTGTGTGTGTGTGTGTGTGTGTGTGTGTGTGTGTGTGTGTGTGTGTCTGTGTGTAAGATACATGGCTATTTGAAAAATGCATTGAAGAAAAGGAAAGATAATGAACATAAAATTTTGAATGCAAAAGTCCAATGGTTTGTATTGAATGATCATATGATAAAATGAACATAAATAAAACCCTTAAAAATGGACCATAGTGCCCGGGGCAAGGCATATGGCTTAAAAGTCATTGTTTAATATTACAGAAAACTGGTTCTTGAATTGATAGAAAGGAATAAACAAGTAATTAATCTTCAATGAAGGAGATGGGAACGAAGTCCTTCGCGTGCCAATTGTTGAGCTCTGTTGTAGTAGGGTATACACATTCTTCAAATGCACATTCGTCATCAGAATCCTCCACAGTGTTTACTTCATGATTTTCAATACAGAGAGGGGGCTTTCCTGCACGAGCTCTCCTTACTTGTTTCCGAGCCTTGATAGTAAAACCCAACCCACATGTGTCTGCTTTAAACGGGATTTCGGGGAGTTGCCCCCAGGTATCACAGTTTCCATCTTCAACTGCGGCACGAGCCTCTTTAAATGAAACCATCCTTGGCACGACCTTATCACCTTTAGGCATGTCAGAGGAAATTTTGGCAGCAACAATCATAGGCGGAACAACTTCAAAAGCCTGGCACGGGGTTTCTATAAATTCTCCATCCATCTCCACATATTTGAAAGAATTGAGATGGCTTACTATGAATTCCTCCTCACCATAAACAATGACGATCCTCCCCTTGAATGGGTATTTTAGCTTTTGGTGAAGGGTAGACGTTACTACCCCTGCTCCATGGATCCAAAGGCGCCCAACAAACAGGAGTAAGCAGGACGAATGTCCTTGATATAGAAAGTAGAGTTGAAAATATGGGAGCCCACTTTGATCGGGAGATCCACCTCTCCATGAATCGTCCTTTTGGACCCACCGAAAGCCCTCACAATGATATCACTCGACTTCAACACTAGTCCTTCATAGTCTAACCAGTCCAAAGCCCCCTTGGATAGCACGTTTAAATAAGAGCCAGTGTCAACCAGAACATGTGCCAGTGTAGTCCCCTTACATTCAACAGAAACATGTAAAGATTTATTATGGTTCCTTCAAAGTGGTGTCAAATCAACATACGAGAACCCCAAACCGTTGTCGACCATCAAGCTTGCCACATAATTTTTAAATTCGCCAGTTGTGGTCTCATGGGGGACATGAGCCTTCTTTAAGAATTTGATTAATGCTCGGGCGTGAGCATTGGAACAGATTAGCAAAGATAACATGGAGATCTTTGAAGGGGTTTTCCCCAACTGCTCCACTATCTTGAAATCACTTCTCTTTATAATTTTCAAGATCTCGTCCATTTCTTGAGTAGAAGGTTCCTCAGCAGCAATGTCTTTTGTCGGCGTCTCTGTTTCAACATGCTCGACTACTTTCTCCTTTCCCTTTGTGTTAGAACTAGGCTTAGAAGCCGTGATGCGGATAAGTGTCGTTGTAGTAGTTACGGGTGAAATGTTGGGCGAAAATATTCTCCCAGTTTTGGTCACCTTACAAGATCCAGTAATGTTACCAATGTCATCATCTTTGCTTTCTTCAATCCAAGAATCGTGCTTTATTCCATGGTAGAACACTTCGGCACCGTAGTTCCACGGTACTGCTTTGTTGGAAGAGTACAGAATTGGCCCAGGGGCAGTAATTATCAGAGGAGCAACGGTCAGTTCATTCGAAATCCTGGTAGGACCCTTTGAGGAGATCCTAAGTGGCTTGTTTGAAATTGTTATGATGGAGAGGTCTTCAAAATGTTTGGTCAAACTTTTGACAGACGAAGTTTTCTCAAATAGGATCTCATGACTATTCATCAGGCATAGAACAACTTCTTTCAGCCACTTGCATCCATTAATTTATTTGGCGCGGCAATCACAGTCCTTTAAATAGCCAGGGAAAACCCCGACTTTCAGCAGATTCTTTTTTACAATGGTTAACAAAGTAGTTAAGTCTTTGACGGAGGAAACAGAAATGGTGTCTTCAATTACATTGACACCTTTGCCATGGTTGGAATTGGTTCCGTTATCACATTGGGAATTATAGGCGGATCAAACTCGATTGTCTTGTTGTCTATTAGGTCTTAGATTTTGCTCTTCAGTTCCCAGCTTTGATCGGTCTCATGTCCGGGACTATTTTAGTGGTATGCAAACTTGGTATTCAGATTGTATTTAGCTGAGGAGGTGTTCGGATTGGCCGGAGGATCACACAGTGTCACCAATTTAGCCTTTATCAGGTGTTGTAAGGCTTGGGATAGCAACATGCCTATCCTTGTGAATTGTCTTCATGGAGTCTCAAATCGCTGATGATTGGAAGATTGTCTTTAAATAGAAGTAGGGTTGGAAATTAGAACAACATTGATGGATGGACGATTATCCTTCTTGGTACGGGCCCTTGCCCCATACAAAACATTAGTTTCTTTCTTCCCAATGAAGGGTTTCTTTATGGTGTTGGATTTGGAAGTAGACACTATGGGGATTTTCCCGCTCTTGATACAACTTTTGACCCTTTCACCGGTTAGGATCAGTTCGATGAAACCGGACGAAGAGCACCCAACCAATAAGTTGAAAAATGGACCAGATAACGTACCCATAAATATATCAATATGGTCCCAATTAGTTAACGGCGATTGGACCCAACTGGCAAGATCCCTCCACTTTTGGGCATACTCTTTGAACCCTTCGTTTTTACCCATCGTCATATCTTGTAGTTGAACTCTAGTCGGTGTCAGGTCGGCATTGTATTGGTATTGGTGATAGAAAGCAGTGGCGAAGTCTAAACATGTATGGATACGAGAACTCTCCAATTGGTAAAACCACTCTAGTTGAGTTCCAACCAAGCTTTCCTAAAAGAAGTGGACCCAAAGTTTATTATTGGTGGTGTGCGGTTTTATTTTGTGCACGTATGACATCAGGTGAAGCTTTGGGCAAGAAACCCCATCATATTTAACAAAGACTGGTATCTTGAATTTGTGGGGAATGACAACCCCAGATATTAAACCCAAATCATCAAAATCCAAACCAAAAATGAATTTAATCTCAACGGCCTTCAAGTCTATCCTCTAGCTTCTTGTACTTATCATTGGCAGGAGGATACTGCTCGTCAAAATAGTCTTCATCATCGAACACTCGATCATTGATACACCCAGCCTGGGTACTCTTTGCTTCTCCAATTTTATTTTCATCTTCCTCAGATGAATCTTCAACTAATGGCATATGGCAGATCGACTCTCTGAATATTTTACCCATGTTGACTAGGGCTTTCCTCTTTGGTTTCTTTTTGGATGCCAGCAACGTCATCAACTCTTGTTTCCCCTTGGCCAGGGTCAGTAGAGTTTCTTGAAACTGGGAGTTTTGTGCTTGCAGGTCTTTCAATGTTTTCTCGATATCCATCTTACTGAAATAAACAGCAGAAAGATAAGGAAACCTGGCGTGGAAAACCTTTTATGTTACGATGCATGAAAAATGTGCATGCAAATGATTTCAAGGATTTTTAGGATTTAAATTTGTCTAGACAAAGAATGAAAAAATTTAAAATTGAATTAATTTGTTCAAAAATGGTTACAACATGCCTCTTGGGCTTACAAGATAAACTCCTAAGATAAAAAGGTCGAATGCATCCTCTTCGGTGCAAGGTATGCGTTCAAGCTCTGTTCTTCATGAAGTTGCCTTGTAAGCTCCAAAAACCTTTTTTCGCTAGCCTAGAATTGAGCTTTTAAGTTGTCTCGTTCTTCCTTTAGCTGAATCCAACCCTTTTGCAAGTCTTCAAGAGAAGTAGGCATGTTGGTATAGAGAGCGGTATACGAGACATCTTCTTCAGCGACAAGCTCCACCATAACAGGTAGGATGGAGTGGTAAGGCATTATGAGCTTCTGAGCACGAGCTCGTACCTATCTAAGGTAAGGCTCAAGGGGAATAGAATTCTTGTGTCCCAGTGTCTTACTACCCACCTTGTTTACCATCCTCCAAGCTCGTATAAAACTCTAACGATAACCTTGACCGTCACTCTCGTAGTCGAACACCACTCTTTGGATGAGAATATCATGAGGACCATCTCTTCGGGCATACCCAAATTGTCGTAAATCTAAGCAAGGGTTGTAAGTGATACCTCCCCTGATTCCAAGCAAAGGGACAATAGGGAATTCCCCATAACGGTCGATGATATTAATGTTCTCCAAGGATCGAGAACACTAGTGAATATCCAAATGTCTGAGTAACATCAACATATTGGACCACCTCAAACCTTGTTCGTTCTTCAACACATATCAGGGGAGGTGCGAAAAAAAACACCTAGCCAATAGAGGAGTGCAACACATGAGGGTTCCTCTTTTCATCATGGTGCGAGAGTGAAGAGAATGTAGGATATCTCCCAATAAAGTGGCCACCACATTGCGAGACATGAAGATTTTGATAACATTTACATCTATAAGTTGGTCAGGATTTGGCAATAAAACCATCCCATAGATGAAAGGGCCAAGATTTCTTCAAAATCTTGTAAATCTAGAGTGTTCCGACAATCTTGAGCTTTCTCCAACAAGAACTTGGCTAGGAACCCTCTGACATCACTTCTTGTTTCCCAATTAGTAGTGACATTGGATTGTTGCAAGTTTAGCGCTCGAGAAGTATCTTCAGGGCATGGTTCTCTTTCAGTACCATTAAAAGTTACTTGATTGAGAATAGGAATCCTCAAGAGTTGAGATAATTCTTCCATAGTAGGTACAAGCTGGTAATCGGGAAAGGTGAAGCAATGGTGCAAAGGGTCGAAGAACTTGAAAAGCACCTTCATCATGTCTTCATCAATGCTCGAGGTAACCAAGTTTAGGAGTCGACCACGTCTTTCGGTGAATTAATAACTCTTAGGAACCTTCGATGCTAACTCTTTGAGTTAAGAAGGAATTCTTACGAGATTGACTAGGATAGTATTCCTGCGGGTGAAATCCATGTCCTACAAAACAGAACAAAGATAAATCCCAATAATCTATGAAATGGTTAGTGAGAAATGCAATGGTATGATGTTATGATGTTATGTACAAGTAACCATATACAGTCAAAGCAAACAAGTCCTTAGGTTTAGGTTTGCATGGATTTTATAGGTAAGTACCCTCTTGAAGTTTAGTTGGCTCAACCTTTCCTAGTAATAGTAACCAGGTTCTAGGGGATCTCAATATCACTGATCTTTGTTCATCGGAAATTGTTTTAGTGCAAGCCTCTTTAATGGCGACAAAAATATCCCGAAAGTCCGATCTCAATGAATGTAGTATCGAGTATCAACCAACTTCGGACTGCACCAAAGCTGGTTACCTCACTACTTCCTAATGGCCAAGTTGGTCAAATAAGGTTCTAAAGTTAGTTAGTGCTTTATGACACCACACAGCGGCCCTGTATTCTCCTTGACTATTCAAGGGCTACCAATACCAATAAATGTGTCACACTAACATAGCTACGGCTTAGACCATGTCGGTATACCCCGCACATTTTCCACAACTTATTGCTACTTACCTAAAAGGTGTCCCAGATTCGGGTAGAGGATCAAAACAAGCCCAAGCAAGGAACCAAAATGTAAAGCAAACAAGTCAAACAAAGAAAAAAAAGTAAAGGTGATCTAGCCCTAAGGTGACCCCACTTTAAGATCTTTCCCCAGCAGAGTCGCCAGTTCTGTAACACGGGGGGAGAATTGACATGGAATGTTTTTGCGTTGAATCACAATTATTGCGGATAGCAAGAGTCGCCACCGACTTTTCTTTTATCCAATGAAGGAAAAGGTGAAAAGAACAAGAAATACCTTTGAGATTATTTTCTTGAGTTCGGGGGGTAGATTATGAAAAGGGAAGGTGTTAGCACCCTTTTCATCCATATTTATCTATGGGCTCTTAGTTGCTTGCTAGATCATTTTATTTTGTTTGAGTGTGTGCTTTGTGGTGGGTTTTGAAAGTATTTTTGAAAAGTGCCTTCGTTTAGGCAAACTTTGTAATGATTCTCGTCTCTATAAGAATGTATACAAAGTGTTGGACTTTTGAAAATATTTCATGGAAAGTGTTAGTTCATTTGAAAAGGTGTTTGTGTTTGAAGATGAGCAAGCAACTAAGAAAGTTTCTACCTACTCAAAAGTATTTCTTCTTTTCCTCCTACTTTAGATGTTGCTATCGTTACCATTAACTTGGTAAGAAACCCGATTGTTGGATGTAAGGGGACGGGCATGGGTCATCGTATAGTCATGATAGCAATGTTGTGAGATATCTTAGCATTTTTATTGAGGGACTAAGATCATTTGAAAGGAAACATTCGAAGCGTCACCGAGGGACTATGATCTTGTATTTTTGATTTTTTTTTCTAAGACGTCTCACATGCATAACATGGCCATTTTTAGGCAACAAGTGGAGTTAACCCTAGGGGTGCATGTGTGAATAGTGTGTTTGATTTGCATGTATTTAGTATTTGATTAGGGGTTGTCTACTTGTTATTTTTATCTTGCCATACAAATCCTAATTAGTAGCATTTATATGAAAGAGATAAATTGTAGAAAGTAAATATACTATGCTATTACAATCACTTGGGGATGGGGTGTACAAATTTACAAATGGGGATACCATGAAATTAAAGTCCTAATTATCTATTACAACCATATTGAAATAATGTACAAGAAATGTAAAATATACTTGTTTTGTTTTTGTTAAGAGAAGAAATAAATTTGCTTAAGAAAATATTTTTAGTCTTTTTTGTTTTAAAAGAAATAAAATAAAGTATATGAATAATAAAGTATTTTTTGGTGTTTTTGATTAATGAAAATAATGTGATGATAAAAATAATAAGAGAGTAAGAGTCAGAATCAGCGCGTTGCTGAAAGAGGAGAGAGCAGAAGTTCTGACTCTGGTGCGCTGCAAATCAGAAAGGGAATGTTAGCAGAAATGGGGAAGGCCAGAAGTTCTGGATCCAGATGTACTAAAGTTCTGGGGTTGCTGGGAACAAAGGAAATCCTAGAAGTTCTAACGAAAATGGAAACCTAAAAGTTCATTGTTACTGGAAGGTCAGAAGTTTTGGTTTTTGTGAGAGTCTAGAAGTTCTAATGCAGCTGGAAACCTAGAAGTTCTAGTGTTACTGGAAAGCTAGAAGTTCTGATGATGGGTCCGTGGAGTGTCAAATGCTGTTGGATGGGAATATCTAGAAGTTATGGTCGAGGATCACTGTTTTGACATACAAATGAAAGGGGTTTATCTAGAATTTTTGGTCCAGGATCAATATTTAACAAATAATGGGGAAAATGTCAAGAAATGAACATAAAAATATGTTTCTGGGGCTAGAACTCAGGACCTTTAACACTAATTCCTTACGCAAATGTTCTCTACCACTGGAGTGGCTATACATCCAGTATTAGAAGAAAAAACATAAACATGTATCAAAAAGTAAGTTCTGATGATGAACTTTATCTCCTTCTCCACGCCAACCAGAGCATCTGCAACTTAGTCATTTCTCAACAAAAATGGAAAAATGCAAACATAGAAGTTATGGAAAATTTCATTATGATTTCAGAAATACAATGCATCAGAACTATAAACCAGAAGCAAGCATGAACTTTGTTAATCCTAATTCTGAACCCTAATTTTCTCAAGAAGTTCTGATCTAAAATTCTCTCTACTTAGGCCATATGCATGAAATCTATAAATATGTACAGAATCAGAGTCATGATATCTACATTGTATCTTTGAAAATGCAAGCCTAAAAATGCCTAAGTAATATGATAAAAATCAGAAGAAACTTACCTTGCAGCTGGAAAATTTTCTATGAATTAGAGCCCGGTTCAGGTTGCTGTAATGTTCTGGTCAGCTTCCTCAAGTTCTTAGAAAGCTAAAGCAACTCTTAGCTTGAGCTATGAATGGTGAGAAAGTTCTGGAGCAGTCAAGGTGCAAAGTTATGGTTTTTTTAAAACAGAGTGGTGAATACTGTTTTCCAGTTTGGAAACAGAAGTTGAGAAAGCTTCTATGTGTATTCTGGAAACTGTATGGATGATTTGGCCAAGAAACATGTTGAGAAAAATTAGAGTTTGGATGCAGGAATCAGAAACTAGCGGGTTTTGTGTTTATTTTTGTAGTTTCAGGTTCTTGGGAATTTTCAGTAAGGTTTCAAGGCTTTTCCAAATTTTTCCGCCCTCTAACAATTGCAAATGAAGTTTAATTTATAGGCAAAGGATTTAGAAGCTTGGAGAAGTCAAGAGTACATCAATCATGTGTTATAGGTAGTTGACTTGTTTTTGAAGCAAGTTTAGACAAGTATGGTTCAAGGAAAAATAGAGTGGTTAGCAGCTTCATCCGCACCTAATCTGAGTTTGTAGGCAGGATTTATGGAGAAGTACACTCAGAAGCAAAAGTAAAGTATGGGCCCAGCATAAACTTGGTACAAAAGTTTACTTTCCAAAGACATCTGTGGTACTTTCATGCCACACGTGGGAAGATGATTTGGATAAATACTCAAAAGTTGGTGTGAGCATTAAATGATGATGAGATTCAACAAGCAAGAAAGCCTGCAACATGAGATTGTGCAGCAAGCTTGATTCTCGATCAAAAGTTCAGCATAAACGTAACTTGGATTAAGAACAAATGTCTAACTTTTGACCTTTGAATCTCACTGACCCAACATGATCTGAAGGAGTTCTCGGACTTTTTAGAAAGCTTGTAACATGCTTTGTAGCCTCTATTTGAATCATATTCGCAAACTCTGATTGAACATACATGAAAACTAGCCCAGAAGTTCTAAACAAATTCTGACTTGGAAATGCTCAGAATTTACTAAGTGTTTTAGTTTCATGGACGTGTTTTCAAAGATTTATAACTTGAAATCCCAGCATTTCTAGGAGAAGTTCTGTTCTACAATGTTTTAGATCTCACTTATATCTACAACTCTCGTGTCAGAAGTTCTTCCTGAATCATATTGCATTATGATGAAAATCTGGCCAGAAGTTCTAAACTTATCATATTTTCTTAACACTTAGAAAAATTTATAAGTGTTTAGAACTTTGACTTTTCCAAAGCAAGTTTGACTTTTGATTTTCTTGATGAAACAAACTTCATACTCTAACATGTCTTGATGAAATATGATTCTTGAAACTTGATTTTGATCCAAAAGTCAAAGTTTGACTTTTCAATGTGCATTTTGACCATTTTGTCCTTGTGCCAATTCCAAACCTAAATTGATGTATTAATGCTGTAAACTTGATGTCATCGGAGATTTTGGGAGGAAATTCTTGAGAAATGAGAGGGAAAATTTTGTGGTACAACCCTAACTCATAATAACTATAACCAACTGTCATAACAGAAAGCTAACTGAAAACAGAAAGTTAACGGTTACAACCAAAACTGACTTCTTACAGATTCCAAATTTCTCTAACTAATATCTAACCAAATTAAAGCTCAGATCTAACTTCCCAATTGTTTCTACCAAACTTCTAGCAGAGCTATATAATATAAGATTCAGAGTTACAAAAAATAGATTCATTCACGAGAAAATTTATTCAACACACAAAAAAACTCACAAAAAATCTCAAGAACTCTCTGAATTTCTCAGCCTCTTCTTCAATAAAACTTGTTATAACTCTTTAGTCAATTTTAGAATTTAATTCTTTAGTTTTGATAGAATTTTCCTCACATAAAAAACTAATAAAAAATTAATTCTTTCTTTTAGTTTTTATTCATATTTTCATATCGTTGTGCCTCGTTATTTTTTATGCGTTTGTTCATTGTGCAAGGTACATCTTAGTGCTTTTCATTATGTAACATAGCAAGTTATTATGTGATCAAAACATATGTCTTATGCTCGCTTCTGATGCGACACGCATTATTTCTCATCTTCTTGAGAAATTCATATCATATTATATGTTGTCCCGATGCATGTGATATTTTGTGATACTTTGTTCAGGAACTTCTGATTACACATTGCATTCGTAACACGTGTTTGCTTTTATCTTAGTTGGATATCGTTTTTGACTTTGTTTGTTTCTTGGTGAAGCTTGCTCGGCGCATACTCTTTTCTTCTCCATTGCTTTCGTCCACTTTTGATGATCCACTTGCTTTTGGTAGTCGCCGCTACTTCTTTTACATTTTCCGCACTTTATCGCATTTCTTTACAGCTTCCTAGGTATCATGAGAAGTAGGAACTTTACTGCTTTCCTTTCTATGAGAAGTAGGAATAGAGATGTATGACGGGAATCTCTGTTGCTGATCATGTCAGGAACTCCTCGGATTTATTTAAAGACCCGTTTAGGGTAATTCCGCATTATTTTCCATTGTATGCTACTTGTGTGTGGTTTGTTTAAAATTGACCTTTGTGTAGGTTTTGTGCAGGTGTGTTTACATTTATGCTCGCATATGTTACAAATGATAAGTCCTCAAAAGGAGGCAAGTGTTAAGGGGTTAGTAATCAACCCTCGCAATTTCGTCTGTGTCATCCTTAGCTCGTGACACACCACGATACTTCGGAGATGTGTCTACTCTTGTTATCAAGTCTTCAAGTGGAAAAGGGTTTTGCAATCGAACCCCCACACCTTGTCAGAAGTTCGCATTGGCTGATGCTAACACTCCATGATTTTTCAGATTTCCTTTTGTCACCTACCTTGATCTTCTATATCTTGGTTAGGTGTTCAGTCGCTTTGGATGTCACATTTTTGTTTTACATCCTATTCCCGCTTGTTTTCTTCGGGTGATCCGCTCCCCTTAGCTAAAGCATTTCTCTTCTTTTATATTTCACTCTCGCTTGTTTGTCTCGGGTGATATGCTCCCCTTGACTAAAGTGTTTCGCTTCTTTTCTTTACCATTTTATGTGTGTGATATTTCGAATTTTTTATCTCACTTGATTTCTATACCATGTTCCCTTAGGATGTGCTTGTTCCTTTCGGATGCAAGTTAGACCTTAGGTTGCAAACCATACATGCTAACATTAGGTAGAGATTTCCCTTTTGTTAATCCAAACCTTAGAACTACCATTGTATGATAACATTAGGATTAGAAATTGGCTAGTCTCCCTTAGACTCTTATCTTCCCCTTTTTCATATGCATTTAAAACTAAAATTTTTTTTTCTTAGAAAATCATAAAACATCTTAACCATACTGAAACCCTTTTTCAAGGTAACAAAACACAAACCAATCAAACGTGGCTCTTGCCTTGAGAGCATAACTCAAAACCATTTTCAGGTAAGGACATGTTAATTTACTTCTGTGCCAACGTGTGAGTCTCTAAAGGTAGAGCTGCGGTAGAAGGCGGAATTAACATTATTCATAAAAAATACAAAACAAACAAAACCATGTGAGCCAAGCTACGGTAACTTCGGTTCCTCAAAAAACATACGTAGGCATTGGGGTAGGGCCCAAGCGAGCATAACTTTATTTTCCCTACATTATTTTCTCATTTCTTTTGCATGCATTCTTCCTCAATAATACAATAAGTATAGATTATACACACCCATAAGATAGATAACAAGAGTGGATACCATATAGTACTACAGGCGTATGAGGTGCTAATACCTTCCCCTCGTGTAACAGACTCCCTTACTCGATCTCTCAGTCATAATACCGTGACTTCTCCTTTCTCAGGTTTTCTCAATGTTTACCTTTCCCTTCATGTGGGATAAAAGATGTTTGATGGAGACTTTATTGTTTGATGATTTTTAGTCGGTCGTTGCATCAATGGCTACAAGCAAGAGCTCCTTAGATCAAGATGCCTTATCCTCCTAAAGAACCCATGTTCCTTGAAATAATAGGATCCACTATTGTTGCAATTGAAGATATAGAAGGATTTCAGGTTTCTTTGGCTAAGATGAATCAAGAAAGAAATGCTTAGGAGAACAAGTTTCATGTTTCAAATGCATAAAAGTTAGAGTTGCAGAGGCAATTGAAGGAGAAATATTATATGCTTCGCCATAAGGATGATTTTCTCAAGACGCATGGAAAGAAAAGGAAGAGGGTTCAAGAGGATTTATTTTCTTCCAAAAACCTATTGTCTCAATGTAACAAGGAGTTGTATGATACTCGGGCTTGGTCTGGCGCTTGTAAATGTGTTTTTGACAAGATCTTGAAAGAAAAAACTAAAATGAAGGTTTCCTTTGAAGCTCAATGAGAAGTTGCAGCATGACGATGGATCTGCTTTAGTGGTGTTTCCCTTGGATCCTAGGGTTTAGTTTTCTGTTTTTATTGCATTATAATCCTTTTAGATTCTTTTCAATGAAATAAATGTTAAAGTTTTACTTTTGATGTTTTATTACTTATGATGTTTGCAATATGTTTATAATTCCTTAGTTCCTTGAAAACTTAAAAAAAAAATTAAGCAATCATTTGCACATGC
Source organism: Vicia faba (assembly GCA_948472305.1). Classification (NCBI taxonomy): domain Eukaryota; kingdom Viridiplantae; phylum Streptophyta; class Magnoliopsida; order Fabales; family Fabaceae; genus Vicia; species Vicia faba. Next base: position 702,825,298 of record OX451740.1, read on the forward strand.
ATTTCATGTATCATTTGCATCATTGGTCTTGGTTTTTGCATGTTTTTTAGAGTCTCATTTCTTTTCCTTCGTCTTCGTAGAAGACAAGTTTATCTACCAGTACAATACTCGTGACAATTCAAGATGAAAAAGATGGAGACAATTGAGAAAAACCATAGAGATCTCAGTGAGGAAGTGAATGTTTTGAGAACATGAATTGACAGAATGAATGATCTGCTGAAATCCTTGATGGAAGCTCAAAATCCACCCCCACCTCCATCTCAGCCTCAAGTGACTGTTATCTCCGAGATTGCACCACCTTCAGTTATATCTATTGTATCTATTAGACCTCTGCGTCAGAATCATATGTCTGTTGGTTACCCTTGGGGCATGCCTTACAAATTTATGCCAGATAATTACAACCCTACTACTGAAGTTCCTTTGGTCAGTAAAGTTCCTCCAGTTCAACCAGTGATGATTACTGCTCCTTCATTTGTGCATGTTGTGCCATCAGTAGAGGTTCCTATCTACCAGGTTTTTTCAAAGAAATAAATGTTCAAGTTTTACTTTTGATGTGTTATTACTTATGATGTTTTCAATATGTTTATAATTCCTTAGTTCCTTGAAAACATAAAAAATAATTAAACAATCATTTGAACATGCATTTCATGTATCATTTGCATCATTTGTCTTAGTTTTTGTAAGTTTTTCAGAGTCTCATTTGTTTTCCTTCGTCTTTGCAAAAGACAAGTTGATCCACCAGTACAATACTCGTGCCAATTCAAGACGAAAAAGATGGAGAAAATTGAGAAAGACCAAAGATATCTCAATTAGGAAGTGAGTTCTTTGAGAACATGAATCGACAACATGAATGCTCTGTTGGAATCCTTGGTGGAAACTCAGAATCAACCTTCACCTCCATCTCATCCTCAAGTGATTGTTATCTCTAAGATTACGACACCTCATATTGTATCTGTTATACATATTGGACCTCTGTGTCAGAATCATATGCATGTTGGATACCCCTGGGGCATGCCTTACAACTTTATGTCGGATAACTACAAACCTATTATTGAAGTTCCTTTGGTCAGTCAGGTGCCTCCAGTTCAACCAGTGATGATTACTACTCCTCCAGTTGTGCATGTTGTGCCACAAGTAGGGGGATCCTATCTACCATGTTTCTCCCACTGAGAATCTAGATGTTTATTAGAGAATGGAAGAGTTTCAGGATCAATTTCAGGAATTACAGAAAGAGATGAAAGTTATGAAATGGAACAATTTATTTGGTAATAATGCTCATGATTTGTGCTTGGAACCTAGTGTCAAGATCACGATCAAATTCAAGGTCCATGACTTTGAAAAGTACAAGGATAACTCATATCCTCAGAGTCATCTGATTATGTATTTTCAGAAGATGGCTACTCAAACCGACGATGACAAGTTGTTAATCCTTTATTTCAAAGACAATTTGATTGGTGCATCTTTGAAATGGTATATGGGGATGGACAGTGTTCACACCAGTTCTTTTAATGACCTCAGTGAAGCATTCATACGCCAGTACAAGTATAATGTTGATATGACTATTGATCGTGTCCAACTTCATGCCATGTAACAAAAGGATAAAGAATCATTCAAAGAATACGTTCAGAGGTGGCGTGAAGCTGCTGCTCAGATTAACCCTCTGATGGAGGAGGAGGAAATGACAAAGTGTCATACCCTAAATTTTACTTACCCTTCACATGTTTTCTTGTGCCCTTACAGGTGCGAGTGGTCCTGAGTTCAAATCCAACCTACTCCATCTTTGTTGCATTTTTTCTCCTTTTTTATTTTTTCTAACTTTATTTCTATTTTTACTTTTTGAAAATTATAAAAATCAAAAAATTGTAATTTTTTTATTATTATTTTCATTTAATTTTCGTTTTTGTATTTAGCCATTTTTTTAAAATATTAATTTTTAATTAAAATCATAATTTTATGCATCAAATACTCAAAAAATCAAAATACAAAAAAAGTATTTGAAGAGATTTTGTGCTTTCTTTATTTTTAGGATGCTATTTTTAATTTTAGAATGATTCAATAAGATTCATCAAAATAGTCTTAAATCAAAAATCAAATTTAATTTGTTTTATAGTTTTGATTATTTATTTAATATAAATTTAAAATTGTCATGATGACAACCCTAGAAAACCCTAATCTTATGATGATGTGATAACCTCACAAAGCTTCTCAATCCAAACCAAAATTTTCAAATTTTTATATTTTATAGAAATCTATATTTATTTTAAATATAAAAATCTAATAACTTTTACTTAAAAAAACTGTCAAATAAATATATCATAATTTTTTTATACTTTATATCCCAATTAACATTCTTTAATGTATTAAATCTCTTTACAACGTTAAAAAATTATGCTCTTTTAATTATTTTTTATTTATTCTCTTTAATATTAAAATTATAATTTTTTTGTAATTATAACTTTCAATATTGTAAGACATTACATGATTTTAAAAAATAAATAAAAAACTAAAGAATATATGATTTAAAACTTTTTTTAGACTTGACATTGAATAAAAACATTCTAACTTAGTTTATCATATTAATTGTTTAAATATTTTATCTATGGTGTTTTGCAATAATTTGTTTTGAACATCAATATAATATTTCATTATCAACTTTTATAATTTTCTCTTCTTTTTATTGTTTATTTGAAAATAATTATGTTTGTTATATGAACTATTGGAAATATTTTGACTAATTTTTCATTTTATTTAAAATTATTACTGTTCTGGATTGACTCGACAGCTAGAGTGGGTCCTGTCTAGACTCCCTCTTTGGCGCGGTCCATACGATCATGGCCCAAATCTTCCCTGCCCCCGCCAGGCGCCAATGATTGTTTGTCCTCCTGGACTTGTACCAACCACGATGATTAACGAGCATCTCTCAGTCTGCCGACATCAAGTCGCCCATTCAACCAGACCACTGCCTGTAACCTACCTCCTCCTAAGAACCAATGGCTAGTTATAGGAACACCTACTCGGTATGACCAAGTCCTGGAAGTTATCTATTTTTACGGGTCCTCATATCTAAGTCCAAAAATAGGAACCAATGGTCACACGCCAGGGGCACTATGTATACCCTCACACATGTGAGGGTCAGGTATCGAATGTTCATTATTCACCACTAAAACCCTAATATGTTTACTTGTGTATCTTTGCTCCCACATCTACTTGATCGTCGGAGTGCCTTGTAGGTACAACCTTCTACTTCCACCTCAACTTTCTAGCCTGACATAAGATCATCACCCAGCGACCTTGCAGGTTCTGATCAACCAGTAAGATCAGTGGCGCCGTCTGTGGGAAACTATCTTCCTCGTTTTCTGTTCCTCAAAGTCTAAAAACTAAAGATCATCTTCATTTATAAATCATGGTTAACCGTGATAATCACCACCCATCTGGAAAGGCTGCACTTTCCTCGACACACAAAACTGACGGAGGTCAATAACATCATCACCTCGAGGATAACTTCGGCCTTCGTGACGGTCAAATTGCGGCCCTAGATTCTGTCAATACCCATCGCGACGATCAGAAATTCTTGACGGGCAACGTCCCAAAATCTCCACTAAGGAACTATCAGAGATACTACAACTAGTTCCTATCCCTCACAATGCTGATCCGACCATCGCAACATTGCTCGCTGCTATTAACCAAACCAACACCCTTATCTTACAATAGAACATAAAGATAGGGGTCTGGGAACAGAAACGATCAAGTTCTCCCCCTCGAATACCCCGACGTCGATATTCCCCCAACATATCTCCACCTAGGCGTGGCCTTCCACCGATAAAGGAGAAGCGTGATGTTTCTTTCTTCAAGAAACGTGACCGCACACCTCCCCCGAAAGATCAAGACTTTCGATCATCCAAGATAAATAAAGGCGACCTCCAAGCTGACTACTGTCCATCACGATTGCCCAAGCCGAGACAACAACGGAGGAGTCCTTTCCCCCATTGGGACCACGATGCTCGATGGGGAAGGAATTATCACTTTCCTTCTCCATATCTTATAAAAAGTGACGATGACGAGCCACGTGGGCCACTATCAAGGGAAATTATAGAGGCACAACTTCCAATTGGCCTCGAGAAGCCACCCCCACTAGGGACATACGATGGGACGAAAAATCCCGACGAACATATAGAGAACATCGATGCCCTCCTCGACTATGGAGGGGTCAGAGGAGCCATCAAATGTAGATTGTTCCTGACCACTCTCAGGAAAGAAGCACTGTCTTAGTACAAGAGTCTCCCAAACAAATCTATTACCTCCTGGAAGCAGCTTGAGAGGATGTTCTTGAGGCACTTCACCCCTAACGTCGACACCCAAAGTCAGAGGCTTCGCTCGAAGAGATCATCCAAGATACAAATAAATCTCTCTGGGAATACATTGAGTGCTTCAACAAGGAAGAATTACATGTTTCCACGATTGACAACATGAACAAATACCTTCTTGAGCGCATGCTCCATCCTCGCAGCGACTTCGCTAAAGCGGTGGGCATCAAAACACCGACAATGCTCAACTTCCTCCTACTCAAGGCTCAAGCATACATACAATACGAGGAGAAGGAAGCCGCCAATAGTGACAAGGAGTCAAGGCATATAGAAAGTGCCAAATCCTCAAGAAATGATAAACCCTCGGCATCCCGTCTGGGAGAGAAGAAACGGGAAGACTGATCCCGGGACACCAAGGTCTACAAGGGGCCTGCTGGTCAGTTCCATGACTACACCCCTCTAACTACTTCGAGGGAGCGTATTCTATCTGAATGCGCCAATTCTGAATTCAAACTGAACGGGGTATAATTTCCTTGACAAAAACCCTCAAAACCAGGAACCGACAAGAGAAAATATTTCATGTTACATAAAAGCCACGGGCACAACACTGAGGATTGCATCCATCTCAAGGATGCAATCGAGATACTGATTTGAGATGGATGAAATCGAGATACTGATTCAAGATAGGAACCACAAGCAATACAAAAAAAAGAGGTCGCCCGTGAAGAGGCTCTAGAAGCCAAAAACATCAAAGAGGGGAAGGAGTCTCCCGACATCAGCGTCATGTGGATCGCCATGAGCATCTCACGACCAAAAGCCTTTTACTTCCCGGTGTTGACCCCAAAATTTTCCCTCTCATTTTTCTCAAAGCATTCTTTCAAGACTCTTCAAATAGTCAAGACACTCAAGGGTTGAATAGTCAAGATTCTCCTCCTAAGCCAAAGGCCTACAACTAGAATTTGGAGTTTCTCAAAGAAATTTGGTTTTCAAAAGTCTCAAGTGGCTTCCATGGTTCGTCAAAGGTCTTTAAAAAGGTTCATGTCAAGTTTCAATCCCTACATCACAAGTTTGCTCAGTTAATGACTCAAATGTTTGAAAATTAACTATATTGGTTAAAAAAGTCAACTGTAGTCAACATACAGTCAACTTCAAGATTTTTGGTCAACATCAAAATTTTGAAGTGATATTCATCAATTTGTCAAGGGTTTATCATAATTCCCCAAGGAAAGTCCTCATATTATCAAAAGTCGTGATTTGTCAAATTAGGGTTTCCTTAGAAGAAGTCAACTCAACTTTGACCAGGCATAACTTTCACAGGCTTCATTAACTTGCCCCCAACCAAAGCCATTTTGAATAAAGTTCAGTTCTCTACAACTTTGCTTTTGTTCTCAAGTCCAAAAAATGTTTCATTTGGAAGATATGATCTCATACATTATAGATCATTTTCAAAAGTCAACAAAACACACTTTTTTTCAAGGCAACTTACATCAAGACGATGTATTCAAAATAAAAAATGATCAACATAGAGATTTAAAGGGACATCTTGGGATTTCAAAAAGTCAAAGATCAACTTCAAAATATAAAAATTGAGCAAGTTAGGAGGTGCACAAGTTGGGCAATTTTCAAGAAATGCATGATGTCAACTTTGAGAAAAATTGAACTTTTAGGTTAATGAACTTAACTTTTAGGGTTCAAACATGTTTATGACATACACAAGGAACTCTAAACCTAACCATGCACTATTGTGATTTTTATTTTTATTTATTTGAATTTTTATTCATTTAAATATGAATTAAATCAAATAAATTAGATAAAAATATAAGAAATAATGGGCTAGCGTATTTGGGCTTAACTTGACTCATCATGGAGCCTAATATTTCGTTCAAAGACCAACAAAAAACTATACAGGTTCATGCAGCATCAAGAATGGCAAGAATCATCCAAATATGGCAAACTTTTAATATGTTGGATTTTTGTCGCATGACCATGAAAGCTTTGTTTCTTGCCATACTTGATTTTCTCCTAACTCTATAAATACATAGCATTGCAAGAAAGAATGGGCACGAGATTCCTCTTTAAAAATCTGTACAAAAAGCTCTCCAAAAGCTTGTTTGAATTCCTCACATTTTTTCAATGAAATTTGCAATTTCGTATAGCAATTTATGGCCATATTCAAGCAATTTCAAGCCTCGCACCATCTTTCTGAAGGTTCCGGGAGGCCATACATATTCGTAGCTCACACTCAAACACGCCAGAATAGCCACACCAAGCCCACCAATTTTTGGTAAAAACTCAGGATCCTAAACTCTTTCATTATACGATTTAAATTAATCATATGCATACATCCATGTTGTTATCAATGTTTGGAAAGGATCTAACGTATCACACGTAAGTTTAAGTGCTTAGATTTCAGGATGCCATTATTAGGGCTTAAGAAATTTTGAGTTTCATATCCATCTTCTCAAGGATGCGCTCCTACCATGGAACCTCAAGGGCTATGCACACCAAATCATACGCAGTTGTTGGGTCCAACAAAGTTGGGCTTAGCAAATTTCAGATTCTCACCCCCAGTTTTCTTACAGCAAGCCCATCTTTTCTTTTTCTATTTTTGTTTTGTTTTATTTAATTTACATTTGTCTTTTTCAATTAAATTCCTTTTATTTAAAAAATCATAAAAACATCATTAAAATCAAAACCACAAAAATATTAGAATTAGTTTCTTTGTTTTGTTTTGTTAAGATTAATTTTAGTTAATTATTTTTAATAACTTTTTTAATTAATTAATTAATTAGAATTAGGGTTTTATATTTAATGTATTTTCATAAATCAAATTCCAATTATTATTAACACAAAATTCTTTTTACTCATAAAAAGAAACAAAAAACATTTTCTTGCTTAGAATATTAGTTATTTTATTTTGTCCTTGAATTTCTTTTTATTTATTCTTTTTCTATTTAATTTCTAGAAAACCAATGTATAGGTCGCAAGGATAATTTTGTAATAGTCGTAGTTTAAATTTCCTCGCTTTTTTTTCTATTATGTAACTGCTTATGGGATGTAATAGCTATAGGTCTTTAAATTCCCGCATTTTATTTTCCGTATTATACAATTAACTGTTAGATGAATGAAAATAGGTTTGTATGAAAAGACTTAAAAACAAACGTTAGCAAACCTAATATTCAAAGATAAATTTAATTGAAACACAACACACTCGCACATGCGCACCTCTAAGGTATCTCCACTTGTTGCCTTCAGAATAAATAATCATGTCCCTCGAAAGTGGGGACGCTTTAGCAAAGTCCCTCGATACAAATATTATAGTCCCTCGATGACCTTTCGACGTTGCCTTTCGGTAAAATGATCTAGTCCATTAAACGAAATTTCTAAAGCATCCTTACTAGTTTCCTTCAATGATTGTACGATAACCCGCGTCTGTCCCTCAAAACATCCAACGATAGGGCTACCTACTGACTAATAGTAGGATATCACTATCTAAAGGAAAATAGGAAAATAACAAAGAACTTTCAAGTAGGTAGACAACTCATAGTTTCTTGCTCACAAAAACTAACAAAACAAATTTTCACACATACACAAACTTTTTCCTAAATATTTTCAAAGACAAAAACACTTTGTATGCATTCTCAATGATATGAGATCCAATACAAAGTTCGCCGCACTAAGGTGTCTTTTCAAAAATATTTTCAAACACACATCACAAAGCATTTTTCAAAATGAGCTAGCAACTAAGAGCCTGTAGATAACTACGGATGGAAATGGTACTAACACCTTCCCTTTCCATAACCTACTCCCCTTACTCAGAAACATCTTGAAAGGTCTCTCTTGTTCTTTTCACCATTTCCTTTGTTAGATAAAAGAAAAGTCGATGGTGACTCTTGCTAACCGCAACATTGCGAATAAAAATGCAACACCAGTAAAAGTCAATTCTCCCACCGTATTATAGAATGGTGACTCTGCTGGGGACATTGCTTAAAAGTGGGGTTACCTTTGAGCTAGATCATATTTAAAATGCTTTCCTTGTTTGATTTGTGTGCTTTACCTTTCGGGTTTATGTTTGGGTTATTGTTAAGGATCCTACATCCATATTTGGGGCACTTTTAGGTAAGCAGCAATAGATCGTAGAGACTGTACGGCGTAGACCAATATGGTTGAAGCGATCGCTGCGTTAGTGTGACACATTTGTTGGTACCGGTATCCTTTATGTTGAATCAAGGAGAATGCGAGGATGTTGTGTGGTGTCATGAAGCACTAATTGGTTGTAGAACCTTAGTTGAACAAACATGGCCATTAGAAAGTAGTGAGATAGTCGGCTTCGGTGCAAAACTTAAGATTGGTTGATACTCAATACTACACTCATTGAGATTAGAATTTCGAGATATTTTAGCCGCAAGAAAAGATCTCTTGAGCTGAAACAATGCACGATGAAGAAAGATCAGTGATATTGAGACTCCTTAGAACCCAGTTACTTCTTATAGGACAGGTTGAACCAACTAAACTTCAAGAGGGTACTTACCTACAAATTCCATGCAAGCCTGAACCTAAGGCTACTTGTGTGACTTGTTTGCTTTCTTTATCTAACAACTTGAACTCCTTGAAGGTTTTTGTTTGTATTCATTATCTAATGATGTGAGTTCCTTGCAGGACTTGTTTGTAGTCATTATCCAATAACCTGGACTTCTTAAAAGACTCACTTGTCTTCATCACCTTATACTTTTGCTTGGTGCATAACATATACATCATGACATCATGCAATATCATTTCATTAACCATTTCAAGGATGTCTAGGGTATGTGATGCAGGTTATGATGAACCAGATGTCTAGGAAGGGGAAAGGGGATTTATTTTCCTCTATCCAATGCTGTCAAAAGACTAAAGCACGATAAATTGAGTCAGAGGCTATGACCCACTCAACATGGTAAGCTTGATTCTTGTAGAAGGACATTCGACGATACGAGGTTCTTCCATCAAAGATGCAATAAAAATTCAAAAAATTTCTTGTGTTTACCCCGCGAGATCCTTGAAAACATTGCATGCATGTCATTAGATAACAGGTATTCTCAAGATAGGTTTCTCATTTTAACGTTGTTTATTTCAGCAAGGAAGATGGCTCTCGAACAAAACGATATAGATCTCCAAACTCAAGATGCTCAGTTCAAGGAAATGGTCCTGAATCTATCCAAGGGGAAAGAAGAATTAAAATCACTCCTCGCTGGGAACACGACCAAGAAAAATCTTGAAGATAAATAGGATGACCAGGTGGAACATCTGCAAGCTGAGACAGAAAGGATGAGAATCCAGATGAGTAGTCAGATGGCTCTTATCCAAAATTTAGCTCGGGGATAAGAAGAGTTAAGAATCCTCATCAGTGAACTTCATCAAGACAGCTACGACCGTCTGGGGAAAATTGCTAAAATTTGGGGCCTAATCAACGATCAATCTCTCTTGGCAGACGGGGAATCGGGTGACATGTTCATGCGAGAACATGTTGAAAATAAACTCAGGATCAGTGAAATTCAGTGGACTGCATCTTCAAGTACTCAGAAGAGATCATACAATGGAGAGAATGAGTCTAGTAATGTGTACGACCAGAAGGGTCGTAATAAGAGTGATCTCAACCAATCTGTGGGGGCAGTGCAAATATCTAATCCAACACTGGTGCAACAACAAAGATAACACAATCAGCATAAGTAGGATGCACCCAAAAGGAAATTCACCAAAATTAACATGTCCTCGGATCAAGTATTGCAACATATGTTAAAGATGGAGTTGATAAGATTGAAGGATCCTCCTAAGATTCCCAACACCGCCTCTCCTCGGTACAACCCTTATGTGAGATGCACTTATTATTCCAATATTCCAGGGCATGACACTAATAACTGTTGGGCATTGAAAATTAAGATTAAGGACTTGATCAACGAAGGGGTGCTGGAGTTCTCACAAGATGGTCAGACTGAATTCTTTTGCCATCCCTCAAAGGCACACCATCTGAAGTGAGAAGTTCATACAAAGAGGCTTTTTGTTCATTAGAATTTTCAAATTGTAATTTCTTTTGCTTATTAGAAAACTTATTTCATTTCAAACTTTGTTATTCCATTAATGCATTGCATATGTTTGTCTTGAACTAATCCATGCGTTGTCACTATACTGAAACTATGCTTTTACTTGCTTTTCTTTATATTTAACTCTCAGTTAAAATCTTACACCTTTAAAGGGAGGGTGACGAAAAAGATACTACAATCTCTATAGTATGCTTTTGAACAGACCTGGATGACGGTGTACATGCGTTGTTTCAAATCCAAAATAGTGGAGTTATAAGGAAGATAATACCTAGTTAACCTTTTGATCCTAAGAAGTAGGGGTTTTCTTTTTCACACAAATTGAAACCTTTAATCATAACCTGGGGTAGGATAGTTTCTCAGTTAATTCAATAGAGCATTCAATCGTAAGCTTTCCCTTCGTACACAATGAGTAGTGTCGGAGGTATCACTCAAAAACAAAAGATGGTTATGGTTCCGCATAATCATTAAAATAGGCAGTCATTATCTCTCAAAAAAATATCCCGCTAAGTCAAAACCTATGAAGGAGACTTAAGAAAAAATGGGGGCATCCCACTGACTGTAACCGTAAAGGAAACAATTCAAGCAAAAGGTATGGATAATAAAATATATAAAAAATAGGTCACTACATATCCTCAACAAAAAGAAAATATTACGAAAAATGACTGCCTCCTCAAAATAAACTTTCAGTATCTGAACCATCACCAGAATATCAGGGCAAAGATTCCAGACTCAATTGGGATTTAAACGATAATTAACTGAGTATAGGACTGAAGAACGACTTAGGTATAAATAAATTTCGAGCCTCTGATGGCCATGAGTCACCGGCAAAAACTCCCTTCCCCTAGTGAAGTCATCACCATCCTCAGAGAGTCGCTACTGAATCTAAAATCGGATCAGATGACAGTCAACTTTATCTTTCTCAGACGAGCCAAAAAGTTATCCATCGATGTCATCCCCAATCAGGGTATCCAAGGAATTATAACTCCCCAATAGAGCAAAAAAATCCAAAGTTTTGACCTCTTCTTCCCCAAGTAGGAGTAAACACTCTCCAGCAATGTTCCCTCAAAGAACAGAAATCAATGTTTCCAATGGAGTTTCCTCAAACAGTAAATAAGAATCCCCGGCGAATTTAACTTCAACAAATAGTGAGGAACTAAATTCTTCATCTCGGACAGCATTCAGGGATTTATTTTCGCCTAGTCTAACGACACTACAAAAAACAACTGATATGCTCGCATATTACATTCATACATCATTTACAAAATATCATAGCATATGCATACGAAACGCATACAACACAGTCTCATTTATTTTGAGAACATCATTATGTAATGCATTTCATACATCATTACATCGCATACATCTAACTCTTTACCTTTTCAGGAAAAGACAAATCAACAAGACTAACATCATCAACTATTGTTAGGACCAGACAGTCTTATAAAAAAAATGTCTTCTGGCTCAGATTAAATCGACCCAATGATTTATTCTGATACTTCTCCCAGTAGACATTCTTCTGGCTCAACATAGGTCAGGTGTAGATCTATTCTAATACTTCTTGCAGTTGAAGACATTTTCTGGCTCAAATTAAATCAACCAATGATTTATTCTGATACTTCTTCTAGATAAAAACAAGCATAAATATCTGTTGGCTCAAATTAAATAACCAAGATTTACTCTGATACTTCTTTTAGTATACCTTTTTCTGTCTTAGATTAAATCGACCAATGATTTATTCTGATAATTCTTCCAGTTAAAGACACATAGACTTCTTCTGAATCAGATTAAATTAACCAAAGATTTATTCTAATACTTTTTCCAATTTAAGACGGTCGTAGATAGTCGCTGGCTCGAATTAAATCGACCACTGATTTATTCTGGTACTCCTTCCAGTGGACATTCTTCTGGATCAACTTAGATCAGGTGTAGATCTATTCTGATACTTCTTCCAATTGAAGACATTTTCTGGCTTAGATTAAATCAACCAAAGATTTATTCTGATATTTCTTCCAGATAAAAACAAGCATAAATATCTGCTGGCTCAGATTAAATTGACCAAGATTTACTCTGATACTTCTTCCAGTAGATCTTTCTCTGACTCAAATTAAATAGACCAATGATTTATTCTTATACTCCTTCCTGTGGACATTCTTCTAGCTCAGCTTAGATCAGGTGTAGAACTATTCTGATTTTTCTTCTAGTTGAAGACATTTTCAGGCTAAGATTAAATCAACCAAAGATTTATTCTGATATTTCTTCCAAATAAAAACACACATAAATATTTGCTGGCTCAGATTAAGTCGACCAAATATTTATTCTGATACTTCTTCCAGTAGACCTTTTTCTGGCTCAGATTAAATCGACCAATGATTTATTCAGATACTTTTTCGGGTTAAAGACATAGAGACCTCTTCTGGCTCAGATTAAATCAACCAAAGATTTATTGTGATACTTCTTCCAATTGAAGACGGCCATAGATAGTCGCTGGCTCAGATTAAATCGACTAAAGGTTTATTCTATTAATGCTTCCAATAGACCTTTTTCTTCCTCAGATCAAATCGGCCAATGATTTATTCTGATAATTCTTCCAGATAAAATGAACATAAATATCTTCTGGCTCATATTAAATTGACTACTAGTTTATTCTGATACTTCTTCCAGCATACCTTTTTCTGGCTCAGATTAAATCGACCAATGATTTATTCTGATACTTCTTCCAAATAAAATGAGTATAAGTATCTTCTTACTCAAGGTAAATTGACCAAAGATTTATTTGATACTTCTTCTAGCGGATCTTTTTCTGGCTCAGATTAAATCGACCAAATATTTATTCTGATACTTCTTCTAGTTAAAGACAAATAGACCTCTTCTGGCTCAGATTAAATCAACCAAAGATTTATTCTGATACTTCTTTTGTCAAATTCAGGCATAAAGCACCTTCTGGATCAGATTAAATCGACCAAATATTTATTCTGATACTTCTTCCAGCGGACCTTTTACTCGCTCGGATTAAATCGACCAAAGATTTATTCTGATACTTCTTTCAGTTAAAGAGAAAGAGACCTCTTCTGGCTCAGATTAAATCAACCAAATATTTATTCTGATACTTCTTCTAGTCGAAGTCGGGCATAAAGCATATTCTGGCTCTGATTAAAGCGACCAAAGGTTTATTCTGTTACTTCTTCCTGCAGACCATTTTCTGGCTCAGATTAAATCGACCAAAGATTTATTTTTATACTTCTTCCAATCGAAGTCAGACTTAAATATACCCTGGCTTAGATTAAATCGACCAAATATTTATTCTGACACTTCTTCCAGCGGACCTTTTTCTGGATTAAACTAAATCGACCAAAAGTTTATTCAGATACTTCTTCCAGTCGAAGTCGGGAATAAAGCATTTTCTGGCTCAGATTAAATCAACCAAAGGTTTATTCTGATACTTCATCCAACAAACCTTTTTCTGGCTCAGATTAAATCGAACAAAGATTTATTCTGATACTTCTTCTAGTTAAAGATAAACAAACCTCTTCTGGCTTAGATTGAATCGACCAAAGATTTATTCTGATACTTCTTCAAGTTGAAGTCAGACATAAATATACCCTAGCACAGATGAAATCGACCAAAGATTTATTCTGACACTTCTTCCAGCAGACCTTTTTCTGGATCAGATTAAATCGATCAAAGATTTATTCTGATACTTCTTCCATTTAAAGATAAAGAGGCCTCTTCTGGCTCAGATTGAATCAACCAAATATTTATTATGATACTTCTTACAGTCGAAGTTGGACATAAATATACCCTGGCTCAGATTAAATCGACCAAATATTTATTCTGATACTTCTTCCAGTGGACCTTTTCAGGCTCAGAGTGAATCGACCATGGATTCATTTTCATACTTTTTCCAATTGAAGACAAATATAGACCTTTCCTAGCTCAGATTAAATCGACCAAAGATTTATTCTGATACTTCTTCCAGTTGAAGATGGTCGTAGATAGCCTCTGGCTCAGATTATATCAACCATAGATTTATTTTGATACTTCTTCCAGTCGCAGACAAGCATAGACATCTTCGGGCTCAGACTAAATCAACCATGGATTTATTCTGATACTTCTTCTAGATTGAAGTCATCAGTTACTTTGTATGGCATCTATAAGCCCATCTCTAATGACTCTCCGTCACCTCTCCAAATGGCATCTATAAGCCCATTCTCGATACAATCAACCAACAATGTTACCTCTTGCACAGGCGGGTGCAAATTTCTGGGCACTTAAGTGTTTAATCATCTTCTACCTTCATGTCAAGAATGGGGACACGCCAATCTAACTCTTCAGGTTTAAGAAGAATGAACAGGGGCAGCTATTGTACACCAAAATTTGCCCTCTCATTTTACTCAAAGCATTCTTTCAAGACTCTTCAAATAGTAAAGTCACTCAAGGGTTGACTAGTCAAGATGCTCCTCCTAAGCCAAAAGCCTACAACTAGGGTTTGGAGTTTCTAAAGAAAATTTGGTTTGAAAATGTCTCAAGTGGCTTACCCGGTTCTTCAAAGGTCTTTAACAAGGTTTATGTCAAGATTCAAGCCCTACATCACAAGTTTGCTTAATTAATGACTCAAATGTTTGAAAATCAACTATATTGGTCAAAAAAGACAATTGTAGTCAACATACAGTTAAACATCAATATTGTTGGTCAACATCAACATTTTTAAGTGATATTCATCATTTATTCAAGGGTTGATCATGATTCCCCAAGGAATGTCCTCAGATTATCAAAATTCAAGATTTGTCAAATTAGGGTTTCCTTAGGAGAAGTCAACTGAACTTTGACCAGGCATAACTTTCACATGCTTCATCAAGTTTTCCTCAACCAAAGCCCATTTTGAAGAAAATTCAATTCTCTACAACTTTGCTTTGGTTCTCAAGTCCAAAAAAGGCTTCCTTTGGAAGATATGATCTCATACATTATAGGTCATTTTCAAAAGTTAACAAAAGACACTTTTTGTCAAGGCAACTTACATCAAAATGATATATTCAAAAGCAAAAATTATTAACATAGAGATTTAAGGGAACATGTTGGACTTTCCAAAAAGTCAAAGATCAACTTCAAAAAATGAAAATTGAGCAAGGTATGTGGTGCACAAGTTGGGAAATTTTCAAGAAATGCATGAAGTCAACTTTGAGCAAAATTGCATTTTTAAGTTAATGAACCTAACTTTTAGGGTTCAAACATGTTTATGACATACCCAAGGACCTCTAAACCTAACCATGCACTATTATGATTTTTATTTTTATTTATTTCAATTTTTATTTATTTAAATATGAATTAAATCAAATAAATTAGATAAAAATATAAGAAATAATTGGCTAGCGCATTTGGGCTTGACTTGACCCATCATGGAGCCCAATTATTTATGCAAAGACCAACAAAAAATTGTCCAGGTTCATGCAGCATCAAGAATGGCAAGAATCATCCAAATATGGCAAACTTTCAATATGTTGGATTTTTGTCTCATGGCCTTGAAAGATTTGTTTCTTGCCACAATTGCTTTTCTCCTAACTCTATAAATACATAACATTTAAAGCAAGAAAAGGCACGAGATTCCTCTTCAAAAATATCTTCAAAAAGCTCTCCAAAAGCTTGCCCGAATTCCTCCCATTTTTTCAAAGAAATTTGCAATTTCATATAGCAATTTTCGGCCATATTCGAGCAATTTCAAGCCTCGTACCATCTTCCTGAAGGTTATAGGAGGACATACATATCCATAGCTCACTATCAAACACACCAGAACAGCCACACCAAGCCCACCGGTTTTTGGGAAAAATTCTAGATCCTAAACTCTTTCATTATACGATTTAAATTAATTCTATGCATACATCCATGTTGTTATTAATGTTTGGAATGCATCTAATGTATCACACGTGAGTTTAAGTGCTTAGATTTCAGGATGCCATTATTAGGGCTTAAGAACTTTTGAGTTTCATATCCATCTTCTCAAGGATGCGCTCCTACCATGGAACCTCAAGGGCTATGTACACCAAATCATACGTAGTTGTTGGATCCAACAAAGTTGGGCTTAGCAAATTTCAGATTCTCACCCCCAGTTTTCTTATAGCAAGCCCATCTTTTCTTTTTCTATTTTAGTCTTGTTTTATTTAATTTACATTTTTATTTTTCTATTAATTTCCTTTTATTAAAAAAATCATAAAAACATCATTAAAATCAAAACCACAAAAATATTAGAATTAGTTTCTTTGTTTTGTTTTGTTAAGATTAATTTTAATTAATTATTTTTAATAGGTTTTTTAATTAATTAATTATAATTATGGTTTTATAATTAATTTATTTTCATAAATAAAATTCCAATTATTAATAACACAAAATTATTTTTTCTCATAAAAAAAACAAAAACATTTTCTTGCTTAGGATTTTAGTTCTTTTATTCTGTCCTTTAATTTCTTTTCATTTATTATTTTGCTATTTAAATTCTAGAAAACAAATGTATAGGTCGCAAGGATAATTTTGTAATAGTCGTAGTTTAAATTTCCTCGCATTTCTTTCTATTATGTAACTTATTATGGGATGTAATAGTTGTAGGTCTTTAAATTCCCGCATTTTATTTTCCGTACTTATACAATTAACTGTTAGATGAATGAAAATAGGTTTGTATGAAAAGACTTAAAAACAAACGTTAGCAAACCTAATATTCAAAGATAAATTTAATTGAAACACAACACACTCGCACATGCGCACCTCTAAGGTATCTCCACTTGTTGCCTTCAGAATAAATAGTCATGTCCCTCGAAAGTGGGGACGCTTTAGAAAAGTCCCTCGATACAAATATCATAGTTCCTCGATGACCCCTCGACGTTGCCTTTCAGAAAAATAATCTAGTCCCTTAAACGAAATTGCTAAAGCGTCCTTACCAGTTGCCTTCAATAATTGTACAATGACCCACGCATGTCCCTCAAAACATCCAATGATAGGGCTACCTATTGACTAATAGTAGGATAGCACTATCTAAAGGAAAATAGGAAAAGAACAAAGAACTTCCGAGTAGGTAGAAAGCTCATAGTTGCTTGCTCACAAAAACAAACAAAACAATTTTTCATACATACACAAACTTTTTCCTAAATATTTTCAAAGACAAAAACACTTTGTATGTGTTCTCAACGATATGAGATCCATTGCAAAGTTGAAACACACATCACAAAGCATTTTTCAAAATGAGCTAGCAACTAAGAGCCCGTAGATAACTACGGATGGAAAGGGTGCTAACACTTTCCCTTTCCATAACCTACCCCCCTTACTTATAAAAAATATTTAAAGGTCTTTCTTGTTCTTTTCACCCTTTCCTTTGCTGGATAAAAGAAAAGTCGGTGGTGACTCTTGCTAACCACAACATTGCAAATAAAAACTCAAAACCAGTAAAAGTCAGTTCTCTCACTGTATTAAACCTGAACCTGGGGAGCGTTCTATTATATTTCTCCTCTCACAGTCCTTGGGAGTCGTTCCCCTCCACTATGGTCATCTCCGGCGGGGGATTCAACAAGCATCCGATGGGGTCCGTGAAAAGAAGATTTGACCAACTCATCGAAGCAAATTCTGACATGGACGCCACGCTAGATAAGATCTGAGGAGGTTGTCACCCCCTTGCTTTCTACAGGGAAGAACTACCAGGCTGGGCCCGCAACTCGACCATCCCACTGATCATAAGGGCTCGCATGGTGAATTTCGACGTGCGACACATTCTGATCGATCATGGTATCTCGGTAGACATCATGTACACCCAGTTGTTTGCTACCCTAAAGTTGAACGAAAGCCATCTGATCCCAGATGTATGATCGGATCTCCGGGGCTTCAACGGGGCCAGTACGAAACCCTGGGGATATGTCGAGCTAATCGTCACCTTAAGGAGAGGAATGACAGCCAGGGCCATCAAGACCCAATTTATGGTATTATATTTCCAATCTCTCTACCAGTGCATCTTTAGGAGACCAACTCTCGCCGAACTAAACATAGTGCCCTCCACCGTGCTCCTCAAGATGAAGTACTACATTGTTAAGGGTTTGGTCACCACCCTCTATATGGACATCCAGGTGGCGAGGAGATATTTTAAAGCCTCGTCCAGAGGTTTCAGCTCCATCAATGTTCAACCTCGAACGACCACTAGGGTCGCACTACCCTCCAACTCCGAGGAATCCAAGCCACTTCCGAGGGTTGACGCCATCGACCTCGACAGTCGCTTCTCAAAAAAAGATCTCTCCAAACAGAGAAGTAAGGGAAAAGAACCCATGGTCGAAGGTTATGATTCAACCTCATCCGCAGGTAGCGAGGAACTCTCGGATCTTGCACGACCCATTCTGGACAGAGATTTCTAACTCATCCCCCTCGGGAACGACCATACTGGGGGAGTGAAGATCGGAATTGATCTCCCTGACTTGGCAAAGAGGCAACTTAAAGGGTGCCTAAGGGAGAATTCAGACCTATTCGTCTGGAGCGCGACCGAGATGCCCAGAATAGATCCAGAAATTGCATGCCATCACCTGTCTATAGATCCTACCCTCAAGGTGGTCGCTCAATGTAGGATAAAACAGTCCTACGAAAAACGGAGGCTTCTGAACTAGTTGTAAAAGACCTCCTAGAGACACATTTTATTTCTGAAGCCCAGTACACGACCTGGCTTTCAAATGTAGTGCTTGTGAAAGAATCTAGTGGAAAATGGCGCATGTGCATTAATTATACTGATCTCAATCGGGCTTTCCCAAATGATGTTACCCCCTCCCCAATATTGACAAATTGGTCAATAATTCGGATGGTTTTAAATTACTATCGTTTATGGACGCATATTCTGGCTACAACTAGATTCTAATGGAGAAAACAGACAAAATATAAACCTCTTTCATGACTGAGTCGGGAAACTATTACTATAATGTAACGTCCTTCGGCCTAAAAATTACGACAACAAAGTTGGTGACTTGTTCGAAGTCTACATGGACGATATGATCAACAAATCAACGGAAGAGTTCGACCATGCCCTCCATCTAAAGAAAGTATTTGAGAAAGCTAGAAAGTGTTGGATGCGATTTAATCCAGAGAAATGTGCATCCGGCGTACGCACGGGAAAATTCCTCGGGTTCTACCTAACAAAACAAGGAATTAAGGCTAACCCTGACAAATGTTGAGCATTTTCTGAGTTCTCAATGCCCACTTCAAAGAAATCCATTTAAATCTTGAACGACATGCTAAATTCCCTCTCTCGATTCGTGGCGAAATCTGCCCAACACGCGCTCCCCCTCTTCAAGCTCCTTCGCAAAGAAACGGTCTTAGAATGTACGCTCAAATACGAGTAAGCTCTCACTCACTTGAAGTAGACACTACCACAAACTCCCGTCCTCTCTCGACCAGAGAAGGATGAAATCCTATATCTCTATCTAGTCGTCGCCTCTGAGGCAATAAGCACAACACTAATCAGGGAAACCCCAAAAGGATAAAGACCAATATTCTTTACGAGCAAGGCCTTAAAAGGCCCTGAAATGAGATATTAACGAATTGAAAAGGTGGCCCTAGCTATCATTAACAAGGAGAGAAGACTCAGGCACTACTTTCTGGCTTATACCATAATCGTCTGAATGGATCAATCGATAAAACAGTTGCTCAGAAGACCTGACATGGTGGGCAAAATGTTGAAATGGTCCTTAGAACTCTCTAAATTTGACATCTAGTATGAAGGTAGGAAAGTCCTCAAGGCTCAAGCATTGGCCGACTTTGTGGCTGAAATAACCTCGCCCGGACCCCCGTACAGAGCACTGGTCGCGACTTTATGAGTCTATCGGGTGTAGTGACTGCAAGTACACAGTATATCATGTAGTTTTAAAAGATATCAAACCCATAAGGAATGTTGGTCAAACTACTGTTATCTTAGGGTCATTGTGTAAACTAAGGCTAATTATAAAATTTTGGTATTTAGGTTTAATCGGGAATTAACTAAAATCTAATAATTAATAACTGGACACCGGTATGTATTTCATCAACTTAAGGGATCCAGTAAGTCAATGGCATTTGTTTTTAGTATTAAAACACAGTTTCAATGAAAACTATTCTTTTAAAAACCCTCGTCTCAAACTTTCGTTCTATTGAATCAGATTATACCAGTTAAGCTCGAAATGAGCGCTTCCGCTGTTTCATTTAAAACTCAAAAGTATTTTTTGAAAACAAATAAGGTCCAATTAACATTAAAGCGCTTCCTCTGTTTTTAAAATTATTATTTTAATAACCACTATCTGGTTAAAACCTCAAACTTTCTCTCTATTGATTTTAACCTTAGACTGTCTCTAACTTTCGTACAAAAACAATTAAATATTCAATTGGAAATCAAAACCAGAAATGTGTTTTTGTAAAAATAATAATGCCAGTTAATTACTGAATCCTTTCGGTTAAGTTTTACATACCGGCATCAGAGAATCTAGCCAGACATAATTTTATCGCAGAACAACATAAAATTAAAACGTAAATTCAACAACGCATGCGATTAATTCCAAGTAATGTGTATCCTCCACAAGCCGCGGGATTGACTTGTAGTAAAAATATCTTGAATTAAATTAAAGTAATCCTAAGCAAATTCTGGAAGTCTGGAAACAAACTAGTGTTGTAGTATTTCTCTGATGTGAAAAAATACTGCTTTGATGTTGGGGCTTTTTTATTGCCTAAGTAGTTCTACGAAATCTGGAAAATTAATGCTAGAAATCTAAACTGGAAAATATCAAAACAGAATACAAAAAATAATGTTGAGCAGAAAAAGTGAGATTGAATGTAAGACTGCATAACAATTATTCAAGCTCCGGGAGGCTCTCGTTTTTGGTAACTGCTTCAATATATATAGGGTCCATTAGTTGAGGAAAAATAGGAATTCAACATGGAGAAGAATCCGTGAGCATGCACGCTGAGTCCGTCAAATGGAGAGAAAATCGTAACTGCTATATGCATCGTGGAGAGTGTGTGTGGTGTGATGTGGGGAACAAAATTATTATATGTCTCGGTCGTAACATGAGACGTGCCGAGGGGAACAAAACTCAAATTGTCCCGGACGTGACAACCTTGTGGCGAGCGGCACACCTTCTATTGCAGGAAGTGCTGAAATGCTTTAAAAAGGCCATTTGAACTTCATTTTTCCATTGTTTTTCTTCCTTTTCTCATTTATTCCTTGCAAAAGTTAAGTACCTGAAATATGTTGCAAATACTACAAAAAGAGATAAAATGTGACATAATAAACGAGGAATTGGAAATTTAATCTATGTAAATCGGGCGGAAAATGCTATATCTTTTCGTGTTATCAAACTCCCCTAAGCTTGAACTTTTTCTTGTCCTCAAGCAATAAAGTCAGTATAAAAACCAATAAGGCACAAGTTATATGCAATTTCATGATACAATTCAAATCATAAGAGGCTGCCAATGTTTTATGGAAATTTAAGATCAACATAACACAAAATATGCGGTAATAACACTAAACATCCCCCATTGTGAAGACCAATTCCAGTCATGCCATTACAACTCTACCTAATTCTTTTTGCTAAATTTTACCCATTTTCATTCTAGCGCAATCACATTAAGCCATTTATCTTCACACGGCCATAGTAGAGTAGCCGGTTAGTGACTATGATCCTTTTAAGCACAATTTTCTGGAACATAAATGCGGTAACCTCCTTTAATTCACCCAATTGCAACTTGCGGGGGATCAGACCGTAGTTTGCCTTACCAAGTTCAGTACCAGACACCTCTGAACCAACTGACAATAGGTTTTTATGTTATATGATGTAGGTACTGCATCCGTTGGATTAAGTGATTGAGTGAGGGTCGCCTAACTTAATTGGTGCATTCCCTATTTTCTTACAGCAAAGCATGTACCTTTCAAATATACTGGATCATTCACTTATATTTATTGACTCCCTACGTAGTTTGTGTTTAAGATGGTGTTGACTACTAGATAAACTACTCGGGGCTAATTTAAAGTTAATGTTTAAGGTTTCGGTATAAAGGGTACTGAAATCCATCGAGCGTAATCTGGGGATTTAGAGTGTTACGACGGTATCCAAGAAACTTATGTTTCACTCAAAGTTTCTCATATATATTTTAAAAAGTGAGTAACCTATATATTCTTCGAATGCGTTAGATTATGCAAGTAACGAACAATTTTTTTTTTGTTATGGCTCAAGAAAGTGAGAAATTTGATAATAATGGAAAAATTGGATAAACAAACTCGAAAATACAACGATGTTTTTTATTACTAGAAATACAAATGGAAATGAAAGATCTACTTAGAAAGCAAAAAAGAGTTTCTAAACTAACTAACTCCCCTAAGCTTGAAACAAGAAATGACCCAATGTGTTGTACCCAAAAATGTTCACTCCCATTTTTACTCTAGACATGCTCATTGAGGTCCTCAATTGCTCAAGGTTGACCAAAGAATTGATCACACAAATTCTCCTCCTAAGCAATGAACCTCCAATTAGGGTTTCACTTTTTACAAAGATGTTTGGGTTGCAAAGGCTCCAAGTTATTTCTATGGCCCCTAATATGTCCTCGGGAATGTCCATGACAAACTTTATGCCTTACACTACAAGTTTGCTCAGTCAATTGCTTAAATGTTTGAAAGTCAACTATACTTTGTTAAAAGTCAAATGTGGCTAATAAATAGTCAAACATCAAGATTTTTGGTCAACATCAACATTTTGAAGTGATATCCATCATTTTAACAATGTTTGATCATGATTCCTCAAGGAATGCTTTTAATTTATCAAAAGTCAAGAATTGCTAAATTATGGTTTATATAGGAGAAGTCAACTGAACTTTGACCAGGCATAAATTTCACATACTTCATCCATTTTTCCCCCAGCCAAAGTTCATTTTGAAGAGAATCCAATTACCTAAGACTTCTCTTTTATCCTCAAGTTGAAGAAATGCACCATTTGAAAGATACAAGCTCACACATTACAGGTCATTTTTAGAAAGTCAATAAAAGACACTTTTTGCCAAGACCATTTACATCAAGATAAATTCTTCAAATTCAAAATTGATCAAACGAAGGATTGAAGTAGACATCTTGGGATTTCCAAAAAGTCCTAGATCATCATCATTGGATAAAATTTGAGCAAGTTATGGTTTGCCCAATTTGGGAAAATTTGGGAAATTTCAAGAATTGTGCATTGGACAAACTTGAACTTTTAGGTCAATGGCCTAACTTATTGGACTTCAAACATATTCCTAACATTATGAGAGACCTGTAAAATCACATCTACGTTGCCTTTCCAGTTCTACATATTTTATCCATATTTATTTTGTTTTATTCAAATAAAAACTAAATAAAATTGCATAAAATAGTAAATATTGGTTATGGCAATATGGGCTGATGGTTTGAATTGTTTTTGGGCACAAAATTTCGTGCAAAGGAGACCAGGTACATTGCACCTCAAAATGGGCAAGAATTTACATTTTTGGAACTTTTTTAATGTGTTTGATTTTGGTTTGAAAGAGGGCCGTTATGGGTGGATTATTACCATCTTTTCTAGCCCTCTTATTCCTCTATAAATATAAGACCAAGGCATGAACAAAACGGGAGGAAAATACATTGCCTTACCTAAGTTCCACAAAATTGCAAAAATTCATAAAAGTTGTGTAATCTAAAACTGGGTTTTTCAGCCATCATCCGTCCATACCAACTCCATAACCGTATTCCGGAGATTCTTAGGAACTTATTCCACTCATTCCCAAGGCTTACAAAATCCTAGATCACCAGATCCATGCATCACCGGTTGGTAAGTTTTCTTGAAATCGAAATTGCATATAGGCCTGATACTTCCTTGAAGTGCACCCCCATTTCATTTTGTTTGCAGGTCCATTTCAATTTTCTTTATTTTGTTTTAATTAACATTTCTTTTTTAATCAATTTTATTTCATTACAACATTAAATTCAAAAAATCATAAAAATATTAGGTTAGTCTTTTTTTTATTAAATTAACTTGGTAAAATAATTAAATAATAACTTTAACCTTTTATTTAATTTAAAATTAAATAGACCTAGGATTTAATTCATCTAATTTCTTTTATTCATAACAAAAATACAAAAAATTAGAATTATTATCTTTTTAAATTTCAATTTTATTTAATTAACATTTTTTCTCTAGATCTAAATTATTTAATTAATTATCAATTAAACATTTTCTTACATAAAACAAAAACAAACAAAAACATTTTCCTTTTTAGGGTTTAGACGTCTTTTCCATTTCGCGAGCATTTGATATTTTTTACTTTATTTTCATATTAATGTACTTACTTATGGGATGTAATAGAATTAAACTAGGACTTTACATTTACTGCTTTTATTTCCCTCATTTTTGGACTTGTAATAATCCCCCTCCCCGAAGTCTTATAATAGTTAGATTTATATTTCCGCACTTTTAATTACTGCAAACTATTAACTATTTAGATGCATAACTAATAGGATTGTATGGCAAGAATAAAGCAAAACGCTAGCAAACCTAATGCAAAGACAAAAATAACTTAATACAACACAATTGCACATGTGCACCTCTAGGGTACCCCCACTTTTGTTGCCTTTGGAAAAATAGTCACATCTCTCGAAACGTGAGAGATTTTAGTGGCTACCCTCCGGTTTAAAGATCATAAGTTCCTCGATGGCCCTCTCGATGTTGTCTCAGCATGATCTTAAAAACCCTAGGGTAGTTACTAAACTTTCTTGCCCAGTTGCCTTTGTGACTGTATAAACGTCCCTTCGAATGTCCCTTAAACATCCAACGACTAGGGATACATACTCACTAATAGTAGGATAGCACTGTCTAAAGGAAAAGAGGAAAATAACAACCTTTCGAGTAAAGTAGATAGTTGTTAGATGCTTTCTTAAAAAATGTTTACACTTACACAAACCTTCTTTCAAAATAAATTTCAAACACTTTGTATACGTTCTCTTCCATTCCGAGAAACATTACAAAGTAGACCGATATGGATGAAGTGATATCTACGTTAGCGTGATACTCTGGCTTGTACTAATGTTCCTTGAGTCAGACAAGGATAACATTCGGCTTCCTGATAGTGTCATTAAGCGCTAACTGACCTTTAGAACCTTTAATTGACTCATCCTATGCTATTAGAAAGTAGTGAGAGGGCCCGCTTTGGTTTCGGCTGAAGATTTGTTATTACTCGATAGTACACTCATTGAGATTGGACTTTTATGATATTTTGGCCGCAATACTTTGGTGCTTGAGCTAAAACAATGCCTAAAAGAAAGGTCAGTCATATGAGACTCCTTAGAACCCGGTTACTTTTCTAAGACAGGTTAAACCAACTAAACTTCAAGAGGTTACTTGCCTATAAAACTCATGCCAGCCTAAACCTAAGGTCTTATGTGTTTTGCTTGTGTGTGATTAAATTGTTCAAACATAACATCATGCATCATAACATCCATTCTCATTTCACTAACCATACCAAGGATCTCTAGGGCCTATGATGTAGGTTATGATGAACCAGACGTTTAACAAGGGGCAAGAAGATTTACTTTCCTCTAGCCAATGTCATCAAAAGACCAAAGTACAACAACTTGAGTTAGAGGTTATGACCCACTCGACATGGTGAGCTTGATTCTCGTAGAAGGACATTCAACGATACGAAGTTCATCGATCAAAGTTAAAATAAAAATTCAAATATTTTCTTGTGTTTACCCCGCGAGATTCTCGAAAACATCACATAAACATGGTATACATATCATTACAGGTATTTCAAGGACAAGTTTCTTATCTTTTCGTTGTTTATTTCAGCAAAAAGAAATGGCTCTCGAACAGAATATTAAAGACCTTCAAACCTAGAATACATAATTCCATCAGATGTTCCTGGCTCTGGTTAAGGGACAAGATCACCTGAAGGCTCCCATTCTCAAAGACAAGAAGAAAAAGGCCAAGAAATCAGTGGGTCTCTTGAATATGGAAAGGAGACTCAGAGGACTGGACAAGCAAGCTATAAAATTCACAACTCCGTCAAACGAGGGAGACAATCAGGAAGAGAAGCCAAAAGAAGAAGACCACAGCCCAGAGACCGATGAAGAAGAGGTTGATTACGTGGAAGAACAATATCCTCCTGCTGATGACAAACACAAGCAGCTGGAGGATCGTCTCAACGCCATGGAAATTCATAGGGTACCTGGTCTAGATTTTGAAGAATTAGGGTTGGTTTCTAGAGTGGTCATCCCTCCAAAGTTCAAGGTTCCCGCATTTGCTAAATATGACGGGGTTTCATGTCCTAAACTGCATTTGAGGTATTATGTCAGGAAGATCCAACCTCATACCACTGATAGGAATTTGTGGATGCATCTCTTCCAAGAAAGTTTATCAGGGACTCAATTGGAATGGTTCTATCAGCAAGAGGGAACCAACATCCGCACCTGGGAGGATCTGGCTGCTGCTTTCTACAAGCAGTACCAGTACAATGTTGACCTTACTCCAATCTGTACTCAACTTCAAAGCATGTCTATGGGTTCTAGCGAGGGCTTCAAAGGTTATGCCCGGAAATGGAGAGATCTTGCAAAAAGAGTTCAGCCTCCTCTATCTGATAGAGAGCTGGTAGATATTTTCTTGGGTACATTGTCTGGTCCATTTTTCAACCACTTGATCGGAAGCTCTTCGGCTGGGTTCACCGAGTTGATATTGGCAGGTGAAAGAATATAAGCTGGAATCAGAAGTGGGAAAATTCACGTGGTTGTGTCTTCAAATGCTGTGAAGAAGCCTTTCAATGGGAAGAAAGAGGCTAATGCTATGTACGTCCAGAAGGGTCATGGTAAAGAAGATCGTCATCAAGTTGTGGGGGCAGTTATGATTTCTAATCCTACACCAGTGCGACAACAACAATGAGGTAATCAGAAAAGGTAAGACGAGCCCAAGAGTCAGTTTACAAAAATTAACATGTCGTTGTCTCAAGCATTGTAACACATGTTGAGGATGAATCTGATTGCGTTGATAGAACCTCATCTAAACCCCAAAACTTCTTCTCCTAACTACAATCTCGATGCAAGGTGTATCTATCATTCTAGCAGTCCTGGACATGATACTAACGATTGTTGGGCGCTGAAATACAAGATTCAAAATATGATTAACGCCAAGGAGATTGAGTTTGACCCTCCTGAGACTCTCAACGTGAGCACTGCTCCCATGCCGAATCATGGCCAAGAATGAGAGCGTTTATTTCATTTGAATTCTCAAATTGTAATTTCTTTTGATTGTTCGAACACTTATTTTATGTCAAACTTTGTTATTCCATTAATGCATTTCATATGTTTGTCTTGAATTAATCCATTCGTTTTCACTATACCGAAACTATGCTTTTACTTCCTTTTTGTGATATTTGACTCTCGATTGAAAGTTGTATGCCTTTAGAGGGAGGATGACGAAAATGATACGACAATCTCACAATGTGATTTTGAACAGATCTTGCTGACGATGTACATGCATTGTTTCAAATCCTAAATGGTGGAGTTATAAGGAATATTACCCCTAGTTAACCCCTTTGAGCCTAAGAAGTATGAGTTTTATTTTTCACACAAATTGAAACCTTTAATCATAACCTGGGGCAGGGTAGTTTCTCAGTTAATTCAATAGTGCACTCAATCACAAGCTTTCCCCTTGTACACGACAAGTAGTGTTAGAGGTATCATTCCAAAACAAAATATTGTGATGGTTCCGCATAATCATTAAAACAGGAAGTCATTATCTCTCAAAAGAAAAGTCTTCTAAGTCAAAACCTATGAAGGAGACTTAGGAAAAAAATCGGGCATCCCGCTGACTGTAATCACAAAAGAAACAGTTCAGGAAGAAATTAGGGATAATAAAATAAAATAAAAAAAGAGGTCTCTACAAATCCTCAACAAAAAGAAAAGGTTACAAAAATGACTGCCTTCACAAATAAACTTTCAGTATCCGAACCATCATCGGAATATCAGGGCCAAGATTCCAGAACTCAATTGGGATCTAAGCGGACAATTAACTGAGTATAGGACTAAAGAACATCACAAAGAACGGGTTGGGTACAAATAAATTTCGATCCTTTATCCTTTGTTTCTTAAACTGTGAACCAGACCATATTTAAACCTCTAAAAGTCCTAGCTAAAGCATGGGTTAGTTTGAAAGCATATCGTTACAAAAAGGTATCCTGACTCCTGTAAGGTTTGCTAGAAATCTTGAGTTGATATCACATTCTTGCAAAATTTTTTTTACTAAAAAATGAATTTTCAAAAACATCAAGACAGACATAACCTTTGCATTTTTAATACCATTGTTTGCATATAAATAATTGTTCAACAATAGGGAAATTCGCAAGACGAATATTCAATAAACAAAAGTCCTCTCAATGAACAAAATCATCTCATATAGAAAGACATTTCCAATAACAGGCCTTTCATAATCAAGAGACATGACATGATATCTAAAATGATCTAGGGGTAGTCGAGTCAAGATTCAAGGAATCCCTCAAAAGCGTCGAATAGCCAGAGGTAGACCTCTGTGATCGGTGGATCTAGAACTGACTGTTTAACGCTGGTTCGCAAAATTTCGCGGAAGCAAGAGTCGCCACCGTCTTTTATTTTCTCCAAATGGAAAGGACAAAAGCACAGAAAAATTCCTTATAGAGATTGCTCTCGGTTCGGGAGGTAGATTATAGAAAGGGAAGGTGTTAGCACCCTTTCTATCCATGGTTATCCATGGGCTCTTAGATACTTGCTCACTTGTGTTTTCAAAATGGTTTGTTTGCTTTTCAATGTGGGTTTTAAAAGTTTCTTTGAAAATTCCAGTTCGACTCTTGTATCAATCCTCAAGAGTGTTTGAAAAGTTGCTTTCGAAAGATTTTTGAAAATGTGTTGGTGTGAAAAGTATTTTTTGATTTGTTTTTGAAATTAGAGCAAGTATCTAGAGTCGTCTACCTACCCTAAGGAATTCGTCTGTGTAGATGTCCTTTAAAGTAGTGCCATCCCACCATTGAGAGGTAGGTAGTACCACCGTTGGAGGTGTTCGGGTCAATTCGAGGTTCGGGACATGGTGATCACCAGAGCAATAGGAAGACACCTTAGAAGCTACCCTCATGCCAGGTTCCCGGATCATGAGGACTTACTAAGACGTCGTCTACTCGACGATCACCTTTCGAGGCAAGGCAACAGTGAGGCGTACCCTAGGGGTGGTGTGTGATTTGTGTGTCAGATTCAGATATTTTATCTTGTCATATTATGAGTGAGCTACACGTTTATTTTTATTTTTTGTCCATTCATTCTTGCATGCCTTGATTAACAGTTAAAAGTGCGAGAAAAGTAAAGTTCTAAGCTATTACAAAAGGCGCGGGTCCACATCGCTAAAATTTCCAGGACCCGATTTGACAGAAAATAAATAAAGGAAAAAAAAAGGGTAAAAGTGCGAAAGATTAAAATGTTTACACGGCTTTGGGAGAGATACATCAATATTAAAAGAAAAAGAAATAAATATGCGAATTGAAATTTAGATTAGAAACGAGGGTGTTGGACCCTTTTTAATTAAATTAAATTAAACGATTATATTAATTGAAATTAAAAAAAGAAGAAAATTGTTTTTGGTATTTCTTGTATTTTATGATTTTTTAATGAAAAAGATTAAACGAAATTAAAATTAAATTAACCCTAATTCTATAGCTTTTATTTATTAAAAAAGAATTAAATTTTATCCTAATATTAACCTAATTATTTACATGCAAATCTTGATTTATAAAAGTGAATAATATTTTAATAATTAATTTATTGTGGAATAAAAGAAAAAAGGATAAAAAATTAATTAAACCCTAGTTCTACCAATTTTAAATTAATTAAGAAAATATTAAGATTTACTCCTAAATTAAAACTAATTAATTAATAAAGGTTTTATTTACAAAAAATATAACATTAAATAAAAATATTAATTTTTGTCTCTTTTCTGATTTTTGTGTTTTTTATTATTTGTGAACATATTAAATTAATTTAAAAAAAACAATAATTGAAAGAAAGTAAAAATAATGAAAAACAAAGAATGTAAAAAAAAGTTTGCAAACCTAAGGGGTTCTGCCTCTAATTTGGGAGGTTTTTCTTTAGCAATTTGGTCCATTTAAATTCATGGCCTGATTGACTTTCGTGGCTAGCATGTAGCTCCGTTGACTAGTGCCTATGGTGTCCATCAGATCTGGTCCCTTGGATTGGCGTTATTGGCCAAGTGGCACGCCAGAAATTGTGGACGCATGGTGGTCCTTGATGCTGAAATTGCATAGGAACGTTAATTGCAAAATAATATGGAAAGGGTGAGGACCTGGGGCTCGAACCCAGGTCCTAGAGATTACCAATACCTAGCCTTGCCAACTGATCCACTTGATTGCTTTGTATATTACATAACAAACAAATAACATAAGCGAATATAATAACTAATGGATTTCTGGCGCGAATTTTTGAACGAACCAATCAACGCTTGCCACTGCATCGTCTTCTCCATGGCTTGTTTATTTCCTGAAACACGAAAAACATTGGCAACGGTTTTGAACCGTTCCCTCAGACACTATTATAAAAAATAGCGATTAGCTCAGGGTGGCTCATAAATTGAGCGCGACCCCATCACTGAGTTTGTATGAAGGTCCTGATTTTGATGGTCTGGGTCTTGTGCTCCAATTTTTCTGGATAAGAGAATCCCTAATTTTGCAAGTCTGAAAACCTAGGGTGCTTTAATGGCGATTTCGCGTATGAGACACAAAAACTCAATCCAACTACATGGTTAGCTTCAGAATGAGTCAAATAATGCAAACCAAATATTAAAAATCAAGAATAATGCAAGAATTATGATAAGTGAGTATGAAAAAAATCAAGAACAGGGCTCAGTCGTTCTACCAATTCTGGGCGTTAGAGGTCGTGCTTTTTGATCCAGGAAGTTTCCCTAATGTCTTAGGAAGGCAATGGATTGATTACTTTGCCTTGAAATGCTTGGGAATCACGATTTCAGTTTTGAATTTTTTGATCAAAGTTGCAAAGTTCTCTTTTGTCTTTCTGCGCAGCTTGGAGGTTAGTAGGCGTTAGGTCTTGATCAAGCTTATGTATGGAACCAATTAGGGTTAAAATTTGATAAAAAAAACCTTTGCATTGATTGAATAATATTTGATTTTCAAAGCAAAATATTTTCTAATCTTTTCATGCAAACTTCTACCAAATCATGACCAATTAGCAAGATTCTTTCCAAATCTGATTATACACAATATCTTGAAATTATTTCATGCACAAAAAGATTCAACAAATTAGGTTTAGTATTTTTCACATATTTAATTTAATTAAATGAATTATTAATAATTAAAAATCCAAATAAATAAATAAAAATGATAAGAAAACTTCCCTTTGGGCCAAATGGTCGTGCACATGCCTTGGATAATGAATTGTGGAAGAAAAAGAGGCCCATTAGCAATTTTAGGTCATTTGAAACAATGTTGACTTTTCAAAATATCCAAAACTTTCCCAACTTCCACAAGGCATAACTTGCTCCATTTTTAAGCTTTGCTCATGTTCTTGGACATTTTGGAAAGGTCTTTGAGTCCTATAACCAATGTCTTTGGTCCCATGTCATTTTGATTTACCAATCTCAAGTTATGGCCTTTGACTTAAAGTCCCTTTTTGTTGACTTTTGAAAATGACCTATAACGTTGAAATTGATAAATTTTTATGAGAGCATTTCTTGGACTTGAAGTATGAAGAGGAGTTGTAGGAAATGTCTTTCTCTTCAAAATGAGCTTTGGATGGAATTTTTATGATAATCCATGTGAAAGTTATGCCCTGGTCAAGTTACAGTTGACTTTTTCAACTATCCAAATAAGGAAACTTTTGCATCTTGGTGATTTTTGAGCCAAGCTTTGAGAATCATGATCAAGCATTGATCAAATGATGTTTGTGGCTTCAAAATGAGATGTTGACCAAAAATTTGAACTTTTGACTGCCAAATGACCATTTTGCCCCTACAGTTGACTGTAGTGCAATTAGGGTTTTTGACTGTGCAATTTTGTACTGAAAGTCTTGAAACTTGGTATAAGGATGTTTGACCATGTTTATAAGCATATGGAACTTGATTGGACCCTTGGAAACTTCATTTACTTGATCAGAACCAAAACCCTAATTTTGACTGTTTAGGAGACCCTTGAACTGTGCAACCCTTGGGGAGATGTTTGAAGCTTTGACTTGGAAAATTTTGAAGAATATGGGAGGGCAAATTTTGGGGTACAACAGTTGCCCATGTTCAATCTTCTTAGACCTGAGGATGCAGATTGGCCGACGTGCCTTTCGTAATCCGAAGGTGGAAGATGATTGAACACTAGAGTGCCCAGAAATTTGCGCTCACATAGTAGTATGATGGTGGGAATGGGCTTATAGATGCCATTTAGAGATTGATGGATAGGATGATGGGCTTATAGATGCCATGCTAAGAGATGATGGAAGGTGGATGGGCTTATAGATGCCATCTGGATGCTGATCGCGTAAGAGATTCCTTAGCGAGAGCTTGCGTACCTGCAAAAGAAGAATGAGTACCTGACATGTTGCAGGAGCTGGTCTTCAGATGCTTTGTATAGATGTGTCCTGACTGGTTACATGAGCTGAATCTGGAGCTTCAAATGGTGATGAATGAATCAGGGATGGTTACTACCTCAACAGGAACGGTGAGAGAACCTTGGATGACTTCAGCTTCAACAGCAATCGTTGAGCGAATCTTGGGATTACCACCTCCGTAGTATCGGGGAGAGAACCATAGGAGACTACAACCTCAACAGCAAACTTTGAGAGAATCTTGGTGGGAATTATCATCTCCGCAGTATCGGGGAGAGAACCATAGGTGACTACAACCTCAACAGCAAACATTGAGAGAATCTTGGATGGAATTATCGTCTCCGCAGGATCGGGGAGAGAACCATAGGCAATTACAACTCAATAGCAATCATTGAGGAAACCTTGGATGGAATTATCGTCTCCGCAGGATCGGGGAGAGAACCATAGGCGATTACAACTCAATAGCAATCATTGAGAAAACCTTGGATGGAATTATCGTCTCCGCAGGATCGGGGAGAGAACCATAGGATATTACAATCTCAATAGCAATCATTGAGAAAACCTTGGATGGAATTATCATCTCCGCAGGATCGGGGAGAGAACCATAGGCGATTACAACTCAATAGCAATCATTGAGAAAACCTTGGAAAACTTCTACTGAGTCTTCATCAAAAAAATCTGTTTGGGGTCGATTTGACTAGACCAGAGAAGGCCTTGGACTGGATAAGAAATCTTTGGAGTCGATTAACTGAACCGGTCTAGGTCTTGGAATGTCTTCAACTGGGTCTTTCTCAGAAAAATCTGTTTGGGGTCGATTTAACTGGACCAGAGAAGGCCTTTGACTGGATAAGAAATCTTTGGAGTCGATTTACTGAACCGGTCTAGGTCTTGAAATATGATTGAGAATTTAACTGAATCTTTCCTGAAAGGTAAAGGTCAGTCATATGCAATGCATGATATGGACCAAGCAATGATGTTCTCAACATAAATGAGATTTGTAAGATATGATGCGTGTATGCATGCTATAATGATGTATGGAAGTGCGATGTTTATGAATGTATTTTTCGTCTAGGAAAGTAAATCCTTGACGGGTGCCGGGAAATCACTCCTGGGCTGATGTTGGAGAATAGATTTTGCTTCCGCTGGGGATGATAGTTGCAAGAATACCGGTAGGAGAAGATGACTCTGTTGGGGAATAAACTTGGCGAATGGAATAACTCTGCGGGGAGGAAAGTACTCTAACGATCTTGCTGGGAAGCAATACTCTGTGGGGAGAGAGATACTTTTGCTGAGCGTTGATAACTTGCTGGGGATATCCTTGTTGTGTTGGAAGTGCTAATAGACTTCACTGGGGGTAAGACGACTTCGTCGAGGACGCTCTTTCCGTGGCTTTTGGCTGAGGATAACCTAGTTATATCCTGGTAAGGAAATAACTCTTTGAATAGAGCCGGGCGATGCGTTCGTGCTCTGCGAGGATAAGCTTCCAGAATCTACTGGGGATAAGCTTACTGCCTGGGGGATGGATTCCAACTTTCCTGGGGAACTGGATTGGACTCTCTGGGGGGAAGTTTTGAACTGTATCGGGGGAGTGACTCCATTGAATGTTTGATATACCGCCGGGGAACAATCTTTAGGTCAAGACTGCCGGGGATGCTTGTTAAGAATACATGCTGCCGGGGAATGTTGAGATCTGCTGGAGGATACCCAACTTCTTTAAGGTTTGATAATATAGCTTGGAGAGAGTGTACTGACTGCTTACTCTCTGGGGAATTAGGATATCTGGTTATGTTCTTCGGCTGCATCTACCTTGGTACCTTGGAGGATAGAACAATTAGATTGCTTAGACAACTCTTTATTGCCCCTGTTTCTAATGTTACCTGTAATTAATCCTTTGTTTCGTACGCAAATATTCATGAGTTAGCAAATTATTGTCAATGCATATATCACAAATTGAACCTTGGACGTTCTTCGCAAAACAAAACAGAAAAAGAAAAACAATTGGCACTTTTAAAATATATTTGTATTGATTTTTGAATGGCCTGAAAATAGGCGTTTTGTGTACAAGAGGCTGACGTCCTAGTAAGAGAACGCCGCTGAACAAGAGAGTTTATACAAATTTTGTACAAAAGAAAATAAAACAGCGGTGTGAAATGAATGATCCCACTGGGTTTCAACTCTGCTATTGCCTTTATAACTCCGAGCGTCTCATCACTTGATGACCTAATCGAAGATGAAGTTGACTGATCGATGCCGTCTGAACTTGATATAGATACCGGATTCTGGATGCAAAGTGATCAATGAGACATAGTATTACGCTTTTATCCCTAATTTTTGCCTGGACCGCCCTTTCGGGTTTTCAGTCCACCGGGATACCCATTTTTGCCCAAGCCGCCTTTTCAGGTTTTCGACTTGCTGGGTGTACAGATTTTTTCCATTTCATCCCTTCATTTTGCCCGAACCCTTTTGGTTCGCCGGGAAGCCCTAACTTTTGCCTAGGCATGTCAGCCATGCGGGTATTTTTACACGTAGTATCTTTTTACTATGTCTGCATTGGCGGGGTGAGGAAGGTCGTCACCATCCATGTTGGTTAGAATCATGGCTCCTCCTGAGAACACATGCTTAACCACAAATGGCCCTTCGTACGTAGGGGTCCATTTGCCCCTTGGATCACTCTGAGGAAGGATGATTCGCTTGATTACCAGATCCCCAACTTGATATTCCTGTGGTCTGGCCTTTTTGTTAAATGCCCTGATCATCCGTTTCTGATACGTCTGACCATGACAGATAGCAGCAAGTCTCTTTTCATCAATGAGGTTTAGCTGATCAAGTCGTGTCTGGATCCAATCATCTTCGTTCAGATTTGCATCCTTCATTATCCGGAGAGAGGGTATTTGCACTTCGATCGGTAAGACTGCCTCCATGCCGTAGACCAAGGAGAAAGGAGTTGCCCCGGTTGACGTCCTGGCTGAGGTACGATACCCATGTAGAGCGAACGGTAACATCTCGTGCCAATATTTATAAGTCACTGTCATCTTCTGCACGATTTTCTTGATATTTTTATTTGCTGCTTCTACAGCCCCATTCATCTTCGGTCTGTAAGGAGAAGAATTGTGGTGCTGTATCTTGAACTGCTCGCAGAGCTCAGTGATCATCTTGTTATTCAGATTGGTACCATTATCTGTAATAATTCTTTCTGGGACGCCGTACCGACAGATCAGGTTATGCCGAATGAACCGTGCCACAACAGTCTTGGTTACCGTAGCATAGGATGCTGCTTCGACCCACTTTGTAAAATAATCAATTGCCACTAGGATGAAGAGATGCCCATTAGATGCCGTAGGTTTAATCTCGCCGATCATGTCTATGCCCCACATTGCAAACGGCCAAGGCGCAGTCAGAACATTCAGGGGAACTGGAGGAACATGCACTTTGTCTGCATAAATCTGGCACTTATGGCATGTCCTGGAATGTTGGTAGCAGTCAGATTCCATTGTGGACCAGTAATACCCTGCCCGAAGGATCTTTTTAGCCATAGTGTGTCCACTGGAATGTGTACCGAAGGTCCCTTCATGTAGCTCTTCCATGATCCTTTCTGCTTCAGTCTTATCCACACAACGCAGTAGGGTTGAATCATGGTTTCGCTTGTACAAGATGTCGTTACTAAGGAAGAAATTTGCCGCGAACCTTCTCAGGAACTTCTTATCATTGACAGAGGCACCCTCAGGGTATTCCTGCGCTTCCAGATATCTCTTCACCTCATGGTACCAAGGCTTCTCAGTCACCAATTCAGTCTCGAGATCACAACAGTATGCCGGTTCGTCCAGTTTCCAGATGATGATCCGGGGAGCCTCATTATCCCATTTAACTTTGAACATAGAAGACATTGTAGCTAACGCGTCCGCCAGCTGATTCTCTTCTCTTGGAAAGTGTTCAAAGGTTATCTTCGTGAAGTGGGGGGTCAAGGTCAACACACATTCTCTGTAAGGAATAAGGTTCAGATGTTTCGTATCCCACTCTCCTTTGATCTGATTGATCACAAGAGCGGAATCTCTGAAGACACTCAGAAACTTGATCCTTAGATCGATCGCAGCTTGAAGACCCATAATGCACGCCTCATACTCTGCCATGTTGTTGGTACAGTTGAAACATAGTCGGGCAGTTAGTGGAGTATGAGTGCCTTGCGGTGATATGATTATAGCGCCGATACCGTTTCCCAAAGCGTTGGAGGCTCCGTCAAAGTGCATAGACCATCGGGATCCTTCCTCAGGTCCTTCATCCGGTCCAGGTACTTCACAATCAGTTACTATCATGATGCTTTCGTCAGGAAACTCGAAGTTCATTGACTGATAGTCATCTACTGCCTGATGTGCCAAGTGGTCTGTCAATACACTTCCCTTGATGGCTTTCTGGGTCGTGTACTGAATGTCGTATTCCGTCAAGATCATTTGCCATCTTGCAATTCTCCCAGACAGAGCAGGCTTTTCGAATATGTACTTTATAGGATCCATCTTTGAGATCAACAAGGTAGTGTGAGTCAGCATATACTGTCTCAACCGGCGAGCAGCCCATACCAAAGCGCAGCAAGTTTTCTCGAGCGGTGAGTATTGGGTCTCACAGTCGGTAAACTTTTTGCTAAGGTAATAAATGGCATGCTCTTTTCGGCCAGACTCGTCATGCTGCCGCAGCACACACCCCATTGAGTTGTCAAGTACTGTTAGGTATAGTATTAGAGGTCTCCCTTCAACCGGTGGCATAAGAATGGGTGGTTCTTGGAGATACTCTTTGATTCTGTCAAAAGCAAACTGACCTTCATCATTCCAACGTACTACCTGATCTTTCTTCAGCAGCTTGAAGATTGGCTCACAGGTAGCAGTTAGGTGCGAGATGAATCGAGCAATGTAATTCAGGCATCCTAAAAAGCCTCTGACCTCTTTCTCTGTCTTAGGAACTGGCATCTCTTGAATAGCTTTAACTTTAGCAGGGTCCACTTGAATACCCTTATCACTTACAACGAAGCCTAGCAACTTTCCAGATCTTACCCCGAAGGTGCACTTGTTCGGGTTCAACCTCAGCTTGTATAGTTTCAAACGGTCAAACAACTTCTGCAGATGATCTAGGTGCTCTTCCTCAGTCTGGGACCTTGCGATCATGTCGTCAACATACACTTCTATCTCATGATGGATCATGTCATGGAATAAAGCAACCATGGCACGTTGGTAGGTTGCCTCAGCGTTCTTCAGTCCGAATGGCATGACCTTGTAGTAGAAGGTGCCCCACTGAGTAACAAATGTAGTCTTTTCCATGTCTTCAGGTGCCATCTTGATCTGATTATAACCTGAAAAACCATCCATGAAAGAAAACACCTTATGCTGAGCTGTATTGTCAACGAGGACATCAATGTGAGGTAGAGGGAAGTCATCTTTGGGGCTGGCCCTGTTCAGATCCCTGTAGTCAACACACATTCTGACCTTACCGTCCTTCTTAGGTACTGGCACTACATTAGCAACCCACTGCGGGTAAGAAGTCACTGCAAGGAACCCAGCATCAAACTGTTTCATAACCTCGGCTTTAATCTTCTCAGACATTTCTGGACGCATACGGCGGACCTTTTGCTTAACCGGAGGGCAGTCTTCCTTAGTTGGCAAGTGATGGACCACAATATCGGTATCCAACCCGGGCATGTCTTTGTAGGACCAGGCAAAGATCTCCATATAATCATGTAGCATCTTAGTCAACCGTTGCTTCACACTGAGCTCTAGGTTGGCACCAATCTTTACCTCTTTCCTGTCTGCCTCAGTACCCAAGTTTATTATTTCCACTGGCTCTTCATGTGGTTGAATTGCCCTCTCTTCCTGAAGTAACAGTCTTGCAAGCTCGCCAGGCACTTCGCAATCATCTTCGCCTTTGTCTTCGGCTAAGTTGATCGGATTTTCGAAGTCATAATTGGCAGTAGCAGAGTCGTTATCAGTGAGATCCAGAGTGGATTGAAACCTGTATGAGTGAGTGTGTGTGTAAATACAGCTGTTTTGAAATATATGTAAAGGAAAGAAAGACAGAAAAGGAGCATAAGATTTGCAATGCGAGGAAACGTCCAAGATTTTCATTTATGATATATGAAATGACAATTTATATGCCCTCACAAATGAAACCACGGTGCCTCGGGTAAGACACCGGGCCATAGAGTTTATTTATTGTTTATTACAAATAATAAAACAAAGAAGTTTATTACTGTGTAACAAAAGTAACAGGAGTATAGTCTTTGACAATCCAATTGGTCAATCCGCCTTCGGTCGTCGGGTAGATCCAGCTATTGAATTCTGCTTCATGCACTTCATTGTCTTCCCCAACAGCATTCACTCCTGGATTTGTAATGAGCACAGGAGGTCTTCTGGTCTTCGCCTTCCGCATAGCTTTCTGACCCTCTGCAGTAAAACCCAGTCCAAATTTGTCAGTTTTCTATGTAAAGTCGGGAAGCCTGCCCCAGTTAGCACATTCACCTTTTTGAACCACAGCCCGGGCATCCTTCAGGGAAGCCATCTTCAAAGGAACATTCTCTTCTACTGCTGTTTCTGCTGCCGCTGAAATTGGAAGCACCTCCTCGAAATGCTGAAAGGGGGTTTCAATAAACTCCCCATCCATCTCAATGTATCTGAAGGAATTCAGATGGCTCACCATATACTCCTCCTCTCCCTGCACAGTGACGATCTTCCCTCTGACAGGGTACTTCAGCTTCTGGTGCAAGGTAGAGGTCACTGCCCCAGCTTTATGGATCCAAGGCCGACCCAGTAGACAAGAGTAGGATGGACGGATATCCATCACATAAAAATTAGAGTCAAACACCTGAGAGCCCACGCGAATAGGAATGTCAACCTCTCCATGAACCATCCTTTTTGAACCGTCAAAGGCCCTGACGATGATATTGTTGGGTT
The DNA here is from genome assembly GCA_948472305.1 of Vicia faba. NCBI lineage: Eukaryota > Viridiplantae > Streptophyta > Magnoliopsida > Fabales > Fabaceae > Vicia > Vicia faba. The sequence goes on from OX451740.1 coordinate 702,865,217, forward strand.
TCAGTTCCAGGCCTTCACAATCTAAACGGTCTAAAGCCTTCTTGGGTAGCACATTCAAGGACGAACCAGTATCCACCAATACATGTGCCAGAGTAGTGCCCCTGCATTCGATAGAGACATGCAGGGCATCATTGTGGTCTCTTCCTTTTGCAGTCAGGTCAGCATCTGAGAAACCTAAGCCATTGTCCGCTGTCAGATTTGTTACGCAATCAGTGAACTGGACTGCAGATGTCTCCTATGGCACATGGGCCGTCTTGAGAAATGAGATTAAGGCCTTAGCATGGGCCTCTGAACACAGCAATAAGGAGAGCATGGAGATTTTGGAGGGCGTGTGCCCCAGCTGTTCCACAACATTGAAGTCACTCTTCTTTATAATTTTTAGGATTTCCTCCATCTCTTGTTGGGAGGCCTCAACATTTATAGGTATCGGTGCCTCCATCCGGGCAGGCTCATCTTCAACTCCCTTGCCCCGAGCATTGGATGACTCGGCAGCAGGGGAAACAACTTGATCTTAAACAGGAACAGGTACACTTGTAGGTGTTATAAGGAGGGGTCTTCAGGTAGCAGGCGGTGCAATGTCAGGCGAGAAGAGCCTGCCACTGCGGGTAACCTTGGCTGGGCCAGTGATATCATAGATACTGGCGCCAGTGTTGAAATCTTGTTTGATCCCATTCACATACACATCTGCCCTATAATGCCAGGGGACAGCTTTATCAGATACGTAGGGAAGAGGCCCCGGAACAGTGATCACCACAGGTGCAACAGTCATGATTGGGACAGACTTCTTCGGGAGAGCCTTGATTGGATTATTGAAGATGGTAACCACATAAACTTCTTCTACCGGAACCAACTGAACAGCAGACTTCTTAAACATAATCTCCTTGCTATCCATTAGGCTTTGGATGCCTAACTTCAGCAAGGGACAACCAGATAGGGAAACAGCACAGAACAGGCAACCCTCACTGCAACCCGGAAATAAACCGGCCAGCAGTAGGTTCTTCTTGACAGTCTTCAGAGGAGTAGCCAGATCATCCACAGAAACAGCGTACACTTCTTCATCAACAGCATTTACCCCATGCTGAGGCATAGGAGCAGTCACCATATTCGGCCTCTCAGGCGCTTCGAACTGTATCTCTTTTGCGTCAATAAGGTCTTGCACCTTATTCCTTAATGCCCAACAGTCATCAGTGGAATGCCCCGGGCTATCAGAATGGTACGCACAGCGGGCATTTGGATTGTATTTCGGAGAGGCAGTGTTTACACCTTTGGGGGCCTCTCTGACAGTCACTAGGTTGGTGGATAGCAACTGCGGCAAGATTTGGGATAGGGTCATGCTCAAACGGGTAAACTCTCTCCGGGGTCTTTCAGCCCTTTGAGGATTGGTTGGCCGAGGAGCGGCAGCAGGCTTAGCAATCATTACCGCACTGACAGATTGGCGGCGTTCAGATCTCTCTGGTCTCCGGGAGCCATATACAGCACTAGCCTCCTTTTTGAAAGGTTTCTTCTCAGAACTAGACGATGCACCCTTCAGAATCTTTCCAGACTTCAACCCAGCCTCAATTCTCTCTCTAGTCAGAATCAGATCAGTGAACCCTGCAGATGAATTCCCGATAAGATGGTTGAAAAATGGCCCAGATAGGGTCCCCAAGAACATGTCTACCAACTCCCGATCAGTCAACGGAGGCTGCACCCTGCCATCCAGATCCCTCCACTTCTGAGCGTACTCTTTAAAACCTTCACTTGAGCCTAACGACATACCTTGGAGTTGGGTACGTGTAGGGGCAAGGTCGGCATTATATTGATACTGCTTATAGAAAGCAGTAGCCAACTCCTCCCAGTTACGAACCTTGGTCCCATCCAGCTGATAGAACCATTCGAGATGAGTCCCTGAAAGACTCTCCTGGAAGAAGTGGATCCACAAATTCTTATCTGCTGAGTACGGTTGAATCTTCCGAACATAGGACCTGAGATGTAGCTTGGGACAAGACGCCCCGTCGTACTTAGTGAAAGATGGTGCTTTGAACTTCCGAGGAATGATCACACCAGTAGACAAACCCAGATCTCCAAAATCCAGCCCCGGCACCTGTTGTATCTCCATAGCATTCAACCTGTCTTCCAACTGCTTGTATCTGTCTTCTGCCGGAGGATATTGCTCTTCATCAAAATCAGTCTCGTTGTCGGAGACTACCGGACTAGGACCTTTTTCCGCTTGAGGAGTACTCTTGCTAATAGAAGAACCAGCCTCTTCATTCTGCAGAGTATTGCCAAACCTTCGGCCCGAGTTGAACAGAACAATTCTTCTCTTCTTCTTCTTTTCCTTCTTCAGGAGCAGAGCCTTCAGCTCTTCTTGGCCCTGAGCCAAACCCATGATTAATTCCTGAAATTGCGCATTCTGCGCCTGAAGAGCCTTGATGGACATTTCAGTTGATGATGAGTCAGGATTCATGATGCTGAAATAAACAGCGAAGAACGGTAAGCAACCTGAAAAGAAGAAAACTTGCTATGCACATGATGAATGGAATGCGTATGATTTATGTTTTCAAAGACAATCGGGAATCAACTTTGTAAACAAAAAGGAACACACTTCATTAGATTCAACTTTGAAACTGAAAGTATTCAACAGGTTGCCCTTAGGCGTTACATGAAAGGAAATACTGAAAAGGGAAATAAAACTGTAAAAGAACATCCAGAGCTCCTTATTGATCCCATGGTCTCCTCTTCTCAGTACGGATTTAAGCATTCAGAGCTCGTTCATTCTCCAACTGCTTTGTCAGCTTTTGGATTTTCAATTCCTGCTCGTTGAACTTTTCCCGGTAAGAATCCCGCTCTTCTCGCAGTTGCGACCAAGATCTCTTCAATGTCTCATAATCAGTAGGTATCTGAGGAGGAAGGACAGTTGGAGGAACACCATCTTTGTCAGGAGACTCAAGAATGATGGGTCTGACGGCTTCGTATGGCATACCTAACTTCTGAGCACGGATGCGAACCCATTTGTAGTAGGCTTCCATAGGTAAGGAAGTCTTTGGCCCTAACTCCTGTGGGTCAGCTTTATGAACTTTGTCCCAAGCCTTGATGAACCTACGACGCAGCTCGTCACTATCCCCCTGAAACTCAAAACTGATGTGAGGTACCAACATCTCATGAGGGCCTGCTCTTCTGGCCCTTCCAAACTGACGGAGTGCTAGACATGGATTGTAAGAGATCCCTCCTTGAGTACCAATCAGTGGAACATTAGGGTATTCCCCGCATCGATCAATGACAGCTATCTCATCCAGACCTCTGCAAGTCCAAATGATGTCTTTGTCGGTGAGAGACATTAACCTGTGAGCCCAACCTCTTCCTTCTTGGTTCTTCAGTACGAACTTAGGGAGGTGCGAAATAAACCACCTCACCAACAAAGGGATACAACACCATAGGGTTCCTCGTCTTCGGGTAGTACGAGCATGAAGTTGTTGCAAGATGTCACCCAAGAGAGTGGGCACAGGATTCTGAGACATAAAGATCCTTATGGCAGTGACATTAATGAAGTTATCAGGATTAGGAAACAAGACTAACCCATAGATTAAGAGAGCCAAGATGTCTTCATATGCCCTAAAGTCCAGGTCATTCCAGAAACTGTTAGCTTTACCGATCAGAAACTTGGCCAAGAAACCCTTAACTCCGCTTCTAGTCACCCAGTTGTCCATTACCTCTTGATGTGTCAAGGGAAGAGCTGCAGCAACATCCTCAAGCCTGAGGGTCTTTTCCAAACCAGTAAAGGGAGTCTGATCCAAGATAGGGATGCCAAGCAAATCAGAGAACTCTTTCAGGGTAGGGACCAGCTGGAAGTCTTGAAAGGTGAAGCACTGGTACAGAGGGTCATAGAACTGGGTCAGAACGCTCATCAATTGTTGATCCCGCTTTGTAGTGACTAAACTGAGAAGAGAACCGTGCCTCTGAATGAAGGAAGTGGTATTTGGAATTCTTCTAACCAACTCTTCAAGCAACTCAGGTGAATGAACAAAGTTGAACCGGATAGTATTCCTTCGCACAGGCATCATGATGTCCTACAAAACAGAGCAAAGGTGAAACCCTCTTGTCTTTGAAATGGTCAGTCCTTATGCAGGATGCATCTCATGATGTTATGATGTTATGATAAAGCACACCATAAATAGATACAAAGGCAAACATGGTAAGGCACACAAGTCACACAAGGCAAGCCCCTAAAGTTTAGGCCAGCATGAGGTCTAGGTACTACCCTCTTTCAGTTTGTTGGTTCATACCTGTCCTATCAAAGTAACCGGGTTCTTAGAGGATCCCAATATCATTGACTACCCTCAATCGGTCATAAATCCAGCATCGCAATCTTTTCTTGCAGCCAGAACCATCACGAGAGTTTAGCCTCAATGGGCGTAGCATACTGTTACTGTTCTAATGGCCAAGTTGTGTCATTTAAGGTTCTAAGGTTGTTGGTGCTTAATGACTCCTCAGAAGACCCATATTCTCCTCGTTGCAACACAAGGGATATCGGTACAGACCAAGGTGCCACACCAACGTAGCCACTGTTTCACCCGTGTCGGTCTACGCCGGACAGGTCCCTCACAGCTTATGCTACCTAAACAGGGTATCCCCAGATCCGGGTTAGGATCTATGTAACTCCGATGCAACCCACAATAGTAAAGCAAGAAAATCAATACAATTGAAAACACAGTTATGAACTAACCCTAAGGTACACCTCACTTTAAGTTTGGTCCCCAGCAGAGTCGCCAGTTCTGTGATCGGTGGATCTGGAACTGACTGTTTAACGCTGGTTCGCGAAATGTCGCAGAAGCAAGAGTCGCCACCGTCTTTTATTTTCTCCAAATGGAAAGGACAAAAGCACAGAAAAATTCCTTATAGAGATTGCTCTCGGTTCGGGAGGTAGATTATAGAAAGGGAAGGTGTTAGCACCCTTTCTATCCATGGTTATCCATGGGCTCTTAGATACTTGCTCACTTGTGTTTTCAAAATGGTTTGTTTGCTTTTCAATGTGGGTTTTAAAATTTTCTTTGAAAATTCCAGTTCGACTCTTGTATCAATCCTCAAGAGTGTTTGAAAAGTTGCTTTCGAAAGCTTTTTGAAAATGTGTTGGTGTGAAAAGTATTTTTTGATTTGTTTTTGAAATTAGAGCAAGTATCTAGAGTCGTCTACCTACCCTAAGGAATTCGTCTGTGTAGATGTCCTTTAAAGTAGTGCCATCCCACCATTGAGAGGTAGGTAGCACCACCGTTGGAGGTGTTCGGGTCAATTCGAGGTTCGGGACATGGTGATCACCAGAGCAATAGGAAGACACCTTAGAAGCTACCCTCATGCCAGGTTCCCGGATCATGAGGACTTACTAAGACGTCCTCTACTCGACGATCACCTTTCGAGGCAAGGCAACAGTGAGGCGTACCCTAGGGGTGGTGTGTGATTTGTGTGTCAGATTCAGATATTTTATCTTGTCATGTTATGAGTGAGCTACACGTTTGTTTTTATTTTTTGTCCATTCATTCTTGCATGCCTTGATTAACAGTTAAAAGTGCGAGAAAAGTAAAGTTCTAAGCTATTACAAAAGGCGCGGGTCCACATCGCCAAAATATCCAGGACCCGATTTGACAGAAAATAAATAAAGGAAAAAAAAAAGGGTAAAAGTGCGAAAGATTAAAATGTTTACACGGCTTTGGGAGAGATACATCAATATTAAAAGAAAAAGAAATAAATATGTGAATTGAAATTTAGATTAGAAACGAGGGCGTTAGACCATTTTTAATTAAATTAAATTAAACGATTATATTAATTGAAATTAAAAAAAGAAGAAAATTGTTTTTGGTATTTCTTGTATTTTATGATTTTTTAATGAAAAAGATTAAACGAAATTAAAATTAAATTAACCCTAATTCTATAGCTTTTATTTATTAAAAAAGAATTAAATTTTATCCTAATATTAACCTAATTATTTACATGCAAATCTTGATTTATAAAAGTGAATAATATTTTAATAATTAATTTATTGTGGAATAAAAGAAAAAAGGATAAAAAATTAATTAAACCCTAGTTCTACCAATTTTAAATTAATTAAGAAAATATTAAGATTTACTCCTAAATTAAAACTAAATAATTAATAAAGGTTTTATTTACAAAAAATATAACATTAAATAAAAATATTAATTTTTGTCTCTTTTCTGATTTTTTGTGTTTTTTATTATTTGTGAACATATTAAATTAATTAAAAAAAAATAATTGAAAGAAAGTAAAAATAATGAAAAACAAAGAATGTAAAAAAAAGTTTGCAAACCTAAGGGGTTCTGCCCCTAATTTGGGAGGTTTTTCTTTAGCAATTTGGTCCATTTAAATTCATGGCCTGATTGACTTTCGTGGCTAGCATGTAGCTCCGTTGACTAGTGCCTATGGTGTCCATCAGATCTGGTCCCTTGGATTGGCGTTATTGGCCAAGTGGCACGCCAGAAATTGTGGACACATGGTGGTTCTTGATGCTGAAATTGCATAGGAACGTTAATTGCAAAATAATATGGAAAGGGTGAGGACCTGGGGCTCGAACCCAGGTCCTAGAGATTACCAATACCTAGCCTTGCCAACTGATCCACTTGATTGCTTTGTATATTACATAACAAACAAATAACATAAGCGAATATAATAACTAATGGATTTCTGGCGCGAATTTTTGAACGAACCAATCAACGCTTGCCACTGCATCGTCTTCTCCATGGCTTGTTTATTTCCTGAAACACGAAAAACATTGGCAACGGTTTTGAACCGTTCCCTCAGACACTATTATAAAAAATAGCGATTAGCTCAGGGTGGCTCATAAATTGAGCGCGACCCCATCACTGAGTTTGTATGAAGGTCCTGATTTTGATGGTCTGGGTCTTGTGCTCCAATTTTTCTGGATAAGAGAATCCCTAATTTTGCAAGTCTGAAAACCTAGGGTGCTTTAATGGCGATTTCGCATATGAGACACAAAAACTCAATCCAACTACATGGTTAGCTTCAGAATGAGTCAAATAATGCAAACAAAATATTAAAAATCAAGAATAATGCAAGAATTATGATAAGTGAGTATGAAAAAAATCAAGAACAGGGCTCAGTCGTTCTACCAATTCTGGGCGTTAGAGGTCGTGCTTTTTGATCCAGGAAGTTTCCCTAATGTCTTAGGAAGGCAATGGATTGATTACTTTGCCTTGAAATGCTTGGGAATCACGATTTCAGTTTTGAATTTTTTGATCAAAGTTGTAAAGTTCTCTTTTGTCTTTCTGCGCAGCTTGGAGGTTAGTAGGCATTAGGTCTTGATCAAGCTTATGTATGGAACCAATTAGGGTTAAAATTTGATCCAAAAAAACCTTTGCATTGATTGAATAATATTTGATTTTCAAAGCAAAATATTTTCTAATCTTTTCATGCAAACTTCTACCAAATCATGACCAATTAGCAAGATTCTTTCCAAATCTGATTATACACAATATCTTGAAATTATTTCATGCACAAAAAGATTCAACAAATTAGGTTTAGTATTTTTCACATATTTAATTTAATTAAATGAATTATTAATAATTAAAAATCCAAATAAATAAATAAAAATGATAAAAAACTTCCCTTTGGGCCAAATGGTCGTGCACATGCCTTGGATAATGAATTGTGGAAGAAAAAGAGGCCCATTAGCAATTTTATGTCATTTGAAACAATGTTGACTTTTCAAAATATCCAAAACTTTCCCAACTTCCACAAGGCATAACTTTCTCAATTTTTAAGCTTTGCTCATGTTCTTGGACATTTTGGAAAGTTCTTTGAGTCCTCTAACCAATGTCTTTGGTCCCATGTCATTTTAATTTACCAATCTCAAGTTATGGCCTTTGACTTAAAGTCCCTTTTTGTTGACTTTTGAAAATGACCTATAATGTTGAAATTGATAACTTTTTATGAGAGCATTTCTTGGACTTTAAGTATGAAGAGGAGTTGTAGGAAATGTCTTTATATTCAAAATGAGCTTTGGATGAAATTTTTCTGATAATCCATGTGAAAGTTATGCCCTGGTCAAGTTACAGTTGACTTTTTCAACTATCCAAATAAGGAAACTTTTGCATCTTGGTGATTTTTGAGCCAAGCTTTGAGAATCATGATCAAGCATTGATCAAATGATGTTTGTGGATTCAAAATGATATGTTGACCAAAAATTTGAACTTTTGACTGCCAAATGACCATTTTGCCCCTACAGTTGACTGTAGTGCAATTAGGGTTTTTGACTGTGCAATTTTGTACTGAAAGTCTTGAAACTTGGTATGAGGATGTTTGACCATGTTTATAAGCATATGGGACTTGATTGGACCCTTGGAAACTTCATTTACTTGATCAAAACTAAAACCCTAATTTTGACTGTTTAGGAGACCCTTGAACTGTGCAACCCTTGGGGAGATGTTTGAAGCTTTGACTTGGCAAATTTTGAAGAATATGGGAGGGCAAATTTTGGGGTACAACAACCTCCATCTGAATCACTTGAGGCATTAAATAGGAAGGGCCACGTGCGATCAAGAAAATATTTTCTGGCACCGCTGCAACACTTACTACTATAGACAGTGACAATTTTCTGCACCCTATGAACGTGGACATAGTCGGAAAATACTACGCATGAAAAAAGACCCGCTAGGTTGACTGGCGTAGGCAAAAGTAAGGGCATCCCGATGAACCAAAGGAGTTGGGGAAAAAATTAGGGATATATAAATAAAACTGTACACTCGGCAAGTCGAAAACCTGAAAAGGCGGCTTGGGCAAAAAAGGGTATCCCGTTGGGCTGAAAATATGAAAGGACAGTCCAGGAAAAAGTTAGGGATTAATGCATAAGACTATGTCATGTCATCTTGTCACTTGTCTACCAGTAGAAGGCTTATCACCCTAATCAAAATTTACTCAAGACTCCAAGAGTTGGGATAACATTGAAACCATCCACAAAATCCCCACAGGGTAACCACCCCTAGGGGACTATCTTTGCAGAGTTTGTCATCAGTAAGGATACGTTCCCCAGTAGGTATGGAGACAGAGACGTCCTCCTGCAAAGTCATTGTCTTGTCTTCAGTATAGAACCTAACAATTTCATACATTTCGGCATCTTCTTAGTAGATCAAAAGCTTCAATCATCTCCCCAACATCTTGGAGATTTCTTCGACTTGGTTCATAAACTTCTTTGGTTCCCCAATGGGGCTTCATAAAAATCCCAAAACATTTTACGGAGTTTTCTTTCCCTAGTAGAGTTTATTTCTCTAGCCACTGAAGTTCATCTCCCATCAATTCAACTTCAACACTATTGAAGAATCACATTTTTCATCCCCATCAGTAGTCAGGGATTTATCTTCTCTTAATACAATGACACCATATAAAGCAACGAATGCGCTCACATATTACAGTCATTTAACATTTACAATACATCATAGCATATGCATATCTGAAACGCATATAACATTCTCATTTATTTTGAGAGCATCATGCAATTCATACATCATGACATCGCATGAAACTTCCTTTACCATTTCAGGTTAAATTCGCAGACAAATAAATACTGTCAACTTATGCATAGCGGGTCAAAGATTAATGCCCGAAACTAGACGGGGAAACTATCTACATGACCAAATGGTATGAACTCCCGGAGCAGGATGAGTCTACCAAAAAATGCAGCAGGTCGCGGATTAATGCCCGAAACTAGACGGGGAAACTATCTATGTGACTAGCCAAAAACAGGCCACAGATTAATGCCCGAAACCAGAAAGGGCAACTATCTCAACAACCAACAAAAACAGTTCTAGATTAATTCCCGAGACTAGAGAGGGCAACTATCTGCGAACAACTGATTATGGATCAATTCCTGAAACAAGATGAGGAAACTATCTACACGACCAGATGAAGTAGCCCTACACAGGTTCCTTCTATTATATTTCTAGATACAGCTTTACACGTGCTCATCCTGAAACATTCTTACACGGACTCCTTCTCACAATTTCTAAATGCAGCTTTACACGGGCTCATTCTGAAGGAATCTTACACGGATTCCTTCTTATCCTGAAATGTAGCTTTAAACGGGCTCGTCCTGAAGCAATCTTACATGGTTTACTTCTAATAACCCTCTAGATGCAGCTTTATACGGGTTCAACCTGAAACAATCTTACACGAATTCCTTCTCACAATTTTCAGAAGCAGCTTCACACGGGTTCATCCTGAAGCAATCTTACATGTGTTCCTTCTCATGATCTCCAGATGCAGCTTTACATGGGCTCATCCTGAAGCATTCTTACACGAATTCCTTCTCACAATTTTCAGATGCAACTTCACACGGGCTCATCCTGAAGCAATCTTACACTGGTTCCTTCTCATGATCTCTAGATGCAGCTTCACACGGGCTCATCCTGAACAAATATTACACGGGTTCCTTCTCATAATATCAAGATGCAGCTATACACGGGCTCATCCTGAAACAATCTTACAAGATTTCTTCTCACAATTTCCAAATGTAGCTTTACAAGGGCTCATCCTGAAGCAATCTTATACGGATTCCTTCTCCTTCTGAAATGAAGCTTCATACGAGCTCTTCCTAAAGCAATCTTACACAGGTTCCCTCTAATAACCTTTTAGATGCAGCTTTACACGGGCTCATCCTTAAGAAATCTTACACGAATTCCTTCTCCTCCTGAAATGCACCTTTACACGGGCCCTTCCAGAAGCAATCTTACACGGGTTCCATCTAATAACTTCTCAGATGCAGCTTCACACGGGCTCATCCTGAAGCGATCTTACACAAGTTCCTACTATGACATTTCCAAATGTAGTCTAACACGGGCTCATCTTGAAGAAATCTTACAGAAGTTCCTACTAATACATTTCCAGGTGTAGTCTAACACAGGCTCATCCTGAAGCATCCTTACACGATTTCCTTCTAAAATATTTCAGGACGCGGCTTGACACGGGCTCTTTCCAGCATTTCAATCGAATAAAACTAGATGCATGCTCATTCTAATACACCTATCAACAGTTACTTTGGATGGAATCTATAAGCCAATCTCCAACTACTCTCTGTTATCTTCTCCAAATGGCATTTGTAAGCCCATTCTCGATATCATCAACCAAAAGCGTTGCTTCATGCGATTGCGAATTTCTAGGAACTCTATTTTTCAATCATATTCCACCTTCAGATTACGAATGGCAGACAAGCCAATCTAAATCCTCACGTTGTACCCCAAAATTTTCCCTCCCATTTTTACTCATGACATGCTCATTGAGGTCCTCAATTGCTCAAGGTTGACCAAAGACTTGATCAGACAAATTCTCCTCCTAAGCAATGAACCTCCAATTAGGGTTTCACTTCTTACCAAGATGTTTGGGTTTAAAAGGCTCCAAGTGATTTCTATGGTCCCTAATATGTCCTCAGGAATATCCATGATAAATTTCATGCTTTACACTACAAGTTTGCTCAATCAATTGCTCAAATGTTTAAAAGACAATTGTACTAGATTAAAAGTCAATTGTGGCCAATAAACAGTCAAACTTCAAGATTTTTGGTAAACATCAACATTTAGAATTGATATCCATTATTTAATCAAGGGTTTATCATGATTCCTCAAGGAATGCTCTTAATTTATCAAAAGTAAAGAATTGCTAAATTAGGGTTTCTACAGGAGAAGTCAACTGAACTTTGACCAGACACAACTTTCACATAATTCATCCATTTTCCCAAACCAAAGCTCATTTTGAAGAGAATGCAACTCCCTACAACTTCTATTTTATCCTCAAGTTCAAGAAATGCATCATTTGGAAGATACAAGTTCATACATTACAAGTTATTTTTTGCCAAGACCATTTACATTAAGATGATTTCTCAAAATTCAAAAATGATAAACATAAAGATTGTAGAGAACATCTCGGGCTTTCCAAAAAGTCCAAGATCGTCATTATTGGATAAAAATTGAGCAAGTTATGGTTTGCCCAAGTTGAGAAATTTGGGAAATTTCAAGAATTATGCATTGGGCAAACTTGAACTTTTAGGTCAATGGCCTAACTTCTTGGACTTCAAACATATTCCTAACCTTATGAGAGACATCTAAAATCATTTCTACATTACTTTCCATTTCTACTTATTTTATCCATATTTATTTTGTTTTATTCAAATAAAAACTAAATAAAATTGCATAAAATAGTAAATATTGGTTATGGCGATATGGGCTGATGGTTTGAATTGTTTTTGGGTCCAAAATTTCGTACAAAGGAGGCCAAGTGCATTGCACCTCAAAATGGGAAAGAATTTGCATTTTTTGAATTTTTTTTTAATGTGTTTGATTTTGGTTTGAAAGAGGACCATTATGGGTAGATTCTTACCATCTTTGCTAGCCTTTTTCTTCCTCTATAAATACAATACCAAGGCATGGGCAAGGACACGAAAAATCATTGCTAGAGAGCTCCCACAAATTTCACAAAAATATCATCAAAGTATTGAAATTTGAAACTGAGTTTTTCAGCCATCATTTATCCATACCAATTGCTCTGTCGTATTCCTCAGATTCCCAGAAAATTATTCCACCCATTCCCAAGGCTTGTAACATCCTAGATCACTGGATCCACGCATCAACGATTGGTAAGGTTTCTTGAAATTGAAATTGCATATTCACGCCATGTAAATACCTCTTGCATTTTTGTTTTTTTCTCTAATTTTACTTGCAGATCCAATGTTCACAAGCCAAGCGTGGGCACCATATACTATCATATTACCACCATCTAATCTAGATCTAGTGCTCTCAACGTGCAGTCCATCATGCACCCTCAACAACCTCCGTCACTGAATCCATTAACACCTTTGAGTTGACAACAACTTGGGCCCAGCAAATTTCAAATCTTATATCCCCCCATATTTCTATTGACATCCAGGCCCATTTTTGTTTGTTTTCTTTTTAGCTTATTTATTTATTTGCTTTATATTTATTAACTTTTACAAAATATTTTTTAATAACAATATAAAATTATAAAAAATAAAAAAAATATAGTTTTAGGTTTTTTTATTAAATTAATTTTATAAATTAATTAATAATTATTTTAACCATTTTCCTTAATTTAAAATTAATAGAACTTAGGATTTTAATTTATTTGCTTTTCATAATTAAAAATACCAAAAAAACTTAGAATTATTTCTTTGCTTTAAAATTTCCATTCTCATTAATAATTAATTTTTTTTCTTTAAATCTAGAATTAGGATATTTAATCAATCATTTTATTAGTTTAATCATTTTCTTAAATCAAATAAAAATAAACAAAAATATTTTCTTTCTTAGGGTTTAGACGTTCATTTCCATTTTGCACTTTTTTCATACTAATGTATTTGCTTATGGGATGTAATAGATTATAATTAGGACTTTGTAGTTTACTACTTTCTTTATTTTCCCAAGTTTTGGACTTGTAATAATCCTCCTTCTGAAGCCTTGTAATAGATAGATTTATATTTTCGCACTTTTAATTACTGCAAATTATTAACTGTTTAGATGCATGCTAACTAGGATTGTATGGCAAGAATAACAAACAAAACGCTAGCAAACCTAATGCAAAGACAAAAATAACTGAATATAACACAATTGCACATGTACACCTCTAGGGTATCCCACTTTTGTTGCCTTCAGAAAATCAGTCACATCTCTCGAAACATGAGAGATTTTAGTGGCTACCCTCCAGTTTAAAGATCATAAGTCCCTCGATGAACCTCTCGACATTATCTCTGTGTGATTTTAAAACCCCTAGGGTAGTTACTAAAGTTTCTTGCCCAGTTGCCTTTGTGACTGTATAAACGTCCTTTCGAATGTCCCTCAAACATCTAACGAATAGGGCTACCTACTCACTAATAGTATGATAGCCTATCTAAAGGAAAAGAGGAAAAGAACAACCTTTCATGTAAAATAGATAGTTGTTAGATGCTTGCTCGAAGAATTTTTACAGTTACACAAAACTTCTTTCAGAAAATTATTTTCAAACACTTTGTATAAGTTCTCTACCATTCCGAGAAACATTACAAAGTTCTCCGTACTAAGACACTTTCAAAAATACTTTTTAAAACACACGAAGCACAAGGTATTTCAAAACGAGCTAAGCATCTAAGAGCCCGTAGATAACTACGGATGGAAAGGGTGCTAACACCTTCCCTTTCCATAATCTACCCCCTTAATTAATAAACTCTCGAAAGGTCTTTTTCTGTTCTTTTCACCCTTTCCTTTATTGAAAAAAGAAAAGTCTGTGGCGACTCTTAATTACCGCAATATTTGCGAACACAAATGCAAAACCAGTATAACAGACAATTTTGCCACCGTATCACAGAACTGGCGACTCTGCTGGGGATAATAAAAAGTGTGGTTACCTTAGAGTATAGTTCATTCTTTAATTGCTTTACATTGTGTGTTTTGTTTTCTTTATCTTTGAGGGCTTGTTTGGGCTGTTACTAAAAGATCCTACACTCGGATCTGGGGCACCTTTTAGGTAAGTAGCAATAGATTGTGGGGACTCTGCGGTGTATACCGACACGGTTGAAACGATAGCTACATTGGTGTGACATATTTGTTGGTACTGGTATCCCTTGAGTAGTCAAGGGGAATACGGGGCCGCTGTGTGGTGTCATGAAGCACCAACTGACCTTAGAACCCTTAATTGAACAAACTTGGCCATTAGGAATTAGTGAGATAGTCGGCTTTGGTGCAGTCCGAAGTTGGTTGATACTCGATACTACGCTCATTGAGATCAGACTTCCGGGATATTTAGGTCTCCAAAAAAGAGGCTTGCGCTGAAATAATACCAGGTGAAGAAAGATCAGTGATATTGAGATTCCCTAGAACCCTGTTACTTTTTAGGACAGGTTAAACCAACTATACTTCAGGAGGGTACTTACCTATGGAACTCATGCAAGCCTAAAACCCAAGGATCTATTTGTGTGCTTGTATATATTTGTTTGCACATAACATCATGACATCATAACATGGCATATCACACTAACCACTTCATGGTTTTTTAGGACTTATCTTTGTGTCTGTTTTGTTGGACATGGCTCCCACTCGCAGAAATACTATCCAAGTCAACCTCGTAAGAGTGCCTCCTCAACTCAAAGAGTTGGCATCAAGTGTTCCCGAGAATTATCCATTTACCAAATGACACGGTCGACTCCTCAATTTGGTCACCTCAAGCCCTGATGAAGACATGGTGAAAGTTCTCTTTCAGTTATTTGACCCTTTACACCATTGCTATACATTTCCCAATTACCAGTTGGTGCCTACCATGTAAGAGTTTACTCAGTTATTAGGAGTTCCTATTATCAATCAATTACCCTTCAAAGGTATGGAAAGAGACCCAAAACCTGAGGAAATTGCTCAAGCTCTGTATTTACAATGGTCCGACGTTGTGGCAAATTGGGAAACAAGAAGCAGTGTCAAAGGGTTTCTAGCCAAGTTTTTATTTTAGAAATCTCACTATTTTTGGGATACTTTGTTTTTACAAGCCTTTGAAGAGGTGTTAAACCTTCTCATCTATGGGATGGTACTGTTCCCTAATCCGGATCAACTCATAAATGTGAATGCGGTCAAAGTTTTTATGTCTTGTAACATGGTTCCTACTTTACTTAGAGACATTTTTCACTCTTTTCACACTCTCATTGTAAAGTGAAGAGGGGCCCTTATGTGTTGCACTCCTATGTTGGCCAGGTGGTTTATTTTGCACCTACCTCAGTCTGTTTTGAAAAATGAGCAAGGCATGAGGTGGTCTAATAGGTTGATATCCCTCACGCATTCAGATATGCACTGGTGCCCTCAATCTTTAGAAGACATTACCATCATTGACCGATGTGTGGAATTCCCTAATGTCCCTATCCTAGGAATTAGGGTAGGAATTACTTATAACCCTTGTTAGAGTTGTGACTGTTTGGGTATGCTAGGAGGGATGGTCCTCATGATGCACTGGATCAAGGAATTGCATTCGACAATGAGAATGATGTCCAAGGGTACCGTTAGAGGTGCATTCGAGCTTGGGGCATGGTGAACAAAGTGGATAGCAAGACATTGAGGCATAAGAACTCCATCCGTTTGGAGCCTTATCTTAAGTGGGTGCGAGCACACGCTCAAAATATCATGATGCCTTACCCCGCCATCCTACCTATCATCATGGAACATATTAACGAGAGATATGTACCTCATACTATTCTCCATCCTGACATGCTGACTACTCTCGAGGAGTTGCAAAGATCTTGGATTTAACTAAAAGAGGAACGAGACACCTTTGAAACCCAGTTCTACGCAAGCGAGAAGAAGGTTTTGGAGCTTACAAGACAACTACATGTAGAACAGAGTTTGAATGCGTACATTGCACCAAAGAGGACGCCCTCATGGGAAGCTTGAGTCTTGTTTATTTTAGGAGTTTTGTTTTTTCGTTGTAAGCCCAAGAGGCATCATTGTAACCGTTCAAACGTATGAATGTAATTAATGTTTGTTCTCTCTTTGTCTAAGAAAATTTAAATCTTAAAAGTCCTTGAAAACATTGCATAAGCATATCATGCATATCATTACATAAGCAGGTATTTCAAGACAGGTTTCTTATCTTTTCGCTGTTTATTTCAGCAAAAAGAAAAGGCTCTTGAACAAAAAGTTAAGGATATTCAAGCTCAAAACACTCAATTTCAACAAATGTTCCTGGCTCTGGATAAGGGACAAGAAGATCTGAAAGCTCTCATCATCAAAGAGAAGAAAAAGAAGGCGAAGAAACCAATTTGTGTCTTGAATATGGGAAGAAGGTTAAGAGGACCGGCCAAGCGAGCTCTAGATTTTACAACCCCGTCGGATGAAGGAGACAATCAAGAAGAAAAGAACAAGGAAGGAGATAACAACCCAGGATCCGATGAAGAAGAAGCTGATTACTCTGAGGAATAATATCCTCCTGCTTATGATAAATACAAACAGCTGGAGGATTGTCTCAATGCTATGGAGATTCAGAGGGTAATCGATCTGGATTTTGAAGAGTTAGGACTGGTCTCAAGGGTGGTCATCCCGCACAAATTTAAGATTCCTGTATTTGCTAAATATGACGGGGTTTCGTGTCTTAAGCTGCATCTAAGATCCTATGTCAGGAAGATTTAGCGTCACACTGCTGATAGGAATCAGTGGGTACATTTCTTCCAGGAAAATCTATCAGGGACTCAATTGGAATGGTTCTATCAGCTGGAGGGAACCAACATCCGCAACTAGGAAGATCTGGCTGCTGCTTTCTACAGGAAGTACCAATACAATGTTGACCTTGCTCTAACTTGTACACAACTTCAAAGTATGTCTATGGATTCCAACGGGGGTTTCAAAGATTACACCCAGAAGTGGAGGGATCTTGCGGGAAGAGTCCATCCTCCTCTGTCTGATAGAGAGCTGGTAGACATGTTCTTGGGCACTTTGTCTGGTCCATTTTTCAACGATTTGATTGGAAGCTCTTCAGCCAGGTTTATTGACCTAATATTGATTGGGGAACAATTACAAGCGAGTATCAAGAGTGGTAAGATTCAGAGGGATGCATCTTCAAGTACAATGAAGAAACCATTCATTGGAAAGAAGGAGGTCAATGCTGCTTATGGCCAGAGAAATCAAAGAAAAACTGAACGTCGTCCGACGGTAGGGGCTGTGATGATCTCCAACCCTACATCAAATCAACAATAAAACAATCAGCACAGACAGGATTCTCCCACAAGACAGTTTATATGGATCAACATGTCCTTATCTCAGGTTTTTCCACACCTGTTAAAGTCTAATATGGTTACTCTAAAGGAGGCTCCTAAAAATCCAAATATTGCATCTCCCCACTACAACCCAAATACTCGATGTGCCTACCACTCTGACAGTCTAGGGCATGATACAAACAATTGTTGGGCTCTGAAGAACAAAGTGCAAGATCTCATTGAGGCAGAGGAGATTGAATTTGACCCTCCTGAGACCCCGAATATGATAACTGCCTCAATTCCCAAGCATGGCCAGGGTGTTAATGTTGTTGATGATGACCTGTTTGTTTCTTCTGTTGATGAACTGACTACTCTTCTCCTGATTGTTAAAAATAATTTATTGAGAGTCGGTTTATTTCCAGGATGTGGTGAAGGTTACCACCTGTGTATGTCTCTACCCAATGGTTATTTGTTGTTAAAGATAGGTGTCCAACACCTGATGAACAACAAAGAAATTATGTTTGAGAAAGTCCCCTCTACAAAAAATCCGTGTGAAAACATTTCAATAATTACCATTTCCGACAATCCTCCCAGGGTCTCCTCCAAAAGACCCATCAGGATGACATCCGTTCCTAAGGTTTCTCCTTTTATTATCACTTTTCCTGGGCCAATACCATATTCCTCCGATAAAGCTATTCCTTGGAATTATGAGGCTGACGTTTACTACCATGGCGTCAAGCAATACCTATTGGCTATTAAAAATGAAGTTGTTAAAGATACTGATTCTGACATCGACAACATTGTTGGGACCAGTAAAATTACCAAAAGCGGAAGGATTTTCTCTACTGAAATCTCTCTGAAGATTGTTGTTACTCCTTTGGTTATTCCTATTTCCACTCCTACTACTACTCTTGTTGCTACTCCTACTGTCATCCCTGTTGTTATTTCTGCTACTGAGTCAGCTGAGACTCGGGGCAAAGAGGTACTGGTTGAGCCTGCTCGGACAGAGGCACGTAAAGAAAGCGTTTCTAAAACTTCTTTAAAAAGAAATGGAAGAGATTCTGAAGATTATCCGAAAGAGCGATTACACTGTTGTGGAGCAATTGGGGAAAACCCCTTCAAAAATTTCAATTTTGGCCTTACTGGTATGCTTTGAAGCCCATGTTAAGGCTTTGGTAATGTTCCTGAAGTCTGCTCATGTGCCTCAAGAGACTTCCGCCGACCAATTGGAGAATTGCGTTGCTAGTTTGACAACTGACAATTGACTTGGTTTCTCGGATGTTGTTTTAACGTCCAAATGGAGAAAGCACAATGTTTCCCTGCATGTCTCTATTGAGTGTAGGGGAACTACCCTAGCTCATGTTCTGGTGGATAGAGGTTCATCGTTGAATGTCTTACCTAAGAATTCTTTGGACACATTGGATTTTGAAGGACTCACACTAAAGCCCAGTAATATTGTGGTGAGGGCCTTTGATGGTTCCAATAAAATGGTGCACGAGGAGGTGGACATCCCTATTAAAGTTTGTACTCATACTTTTGACTCAATTTTCTAAGTGATG
Organism: Vicia faba; assembly: GCA_948472305.1. Taxonomy (NCBI): domain Eukaryota; kingdom Viridiplantae; phylum Streptophyta; class Magnoliopsida; order Fabales; family Fabaceae; genus Vicia; species Vicia faba. The sequence continues at coordinate 702,884,480 of OX451740.1, forward strand.
GACATCCACTCGTCTTACTCGTGTTTACTCAGACTTCTACTCTACATCTAATGCTGAAATACCCAGTTAGCGAAAAGATTATTACAGTCCATGGAGAGGAAGAATATATGGTGAGCCACCTGAACTCTTTCAAGTATGTTTATATGGACGGCGAGTTCATTGAGACCCCCTTCCAGAACTTTGAGGAGGTTCCTCAGACAATTGCTGCAACCAAGACTGCTATCAATGTTCCAAAGATTACCAGACCTCCATTGAAGATGGCTTCTCTGAAGGATGCCAAAGCAGTAGTCAAAGAAAGTGGGTGTACTATTTGGGGCCAACTTCCTGACATCCCCTACAAATCTGACAAGTTTGGTTTGGGTTTTACTTCAGGGACCCAAAGAGCTGTTCGTCGTGCTCGCGCCGGAGGACCACCAGTACGTATCAACAACCATGAAATCAATGCTTTGGAGGATAATGACAGTGACTGCGACATGGAAAATGGATCTTCCCAACTATTAGCGGTGGACTTAACAATTGGGAGGCCAAGGATTTTGTTCCCATTACTTTTATTCAGGAATAATTTTCTTTTTGTTTTTGGAATATGGAATATTTAAAAAATTTGAACTCTAAACCCTTGTGTCTTACCCGAGGCACAATGTCTATTTTGTGAGTGTTATTATTTCATCTTCATATGTCATTAATAAATCATTGGACGTTTTTCATACAAATTTTATGCTCTCTGTCTTTCTTTTCTGCTTTTACTTTATCAAAATAGCTATGCTCTCTTACACACACCCACATATCAAACTGCAGATCCATATCCACCCTGTATCCCATTGGTAACGGTTCTGCTATTTTCTAATTATGACTTTGAAAATCCGATATAACAAGACGAAGACGAAGGTGAGCAACATTATGAAGTACCAGGAGAACTTGTCAGACTGTTACAACAGGAGGAAAGGGAAATACATCCTCATGAAGAGTCGGTTGAGACAATAAACTTGGGTACTGAGGAGGATAAGAAGGAAGTTAAGATAGGTTCCTATCTGGAGCACAGTGTCAAAAAGAAGTTAATTCAGATGTTACAAGAGTATGTTGAGGTCTTTTCCTGGTCATACGAAGACATGCCAGGGCTGGACACTGATATTGTGGTTCATCGTCTACCGACAAAAGAAGACTGCCCTCCCGTGAAGCAAAAGGTTTGTCGTATACGGCCAAAGATGTCATAAAAGATCAAAGCTAAAGTCATGAAATAGTTTAATGCTGGTTTCTTAGTTGTTACCTCTAATCCATAATGGGTTGCTAATTTTGTTCTAGTGCCTAAGAAGGACAGTAAAGTACGTATGTGTGTGGATTACAAAGACCTAAATAGGGAAATCCCCAAGGATGACTTTCCTCTTCTCCATATTGATATTCTGGTTGATAACACCGCACAACATAAGGTATTCTCCTTCATGGATGGTTTCTCCTTGTACAATCAAATCAAAATGGCACCTGAAGATATGGAGAGAACAACCTTTGTCACGCAGTGGGGCACTTTTTGCTACAAAGTTATGACATTTAGGTTAAAGAACGCCAGGGCAACCTATTAGCGTGCCATGGTAGCTTTGTTTCACGATATGATCCATCACGAGATAGAGGTCTATGTTGACGATATGATATCCAAGTCACAGACTGGAGAGGAACACCTTGATCACCTGCAAAAGTTGTTTGAAAGACTTAAAAAGTACAAATTAAGGTTGAACCTAAATAAGTGCACTTTTGGGGTAAGATCTGGTAAGCTCTTAGGCTTCATTATCAGCGCAAAAGGTATTGAAGTAGACCCTACAAAGATTAAAGCTATACAAGAAATGCCAACTCCCTACACTGAGAAGGAGGTTAGGGGATTCTTGGAGCGTCTAAACTACATTTCCAGATTCATTTCCCATCTAACGGCTACTTGTGAGCCAATCTTCAGATTATTGAAGAAAGATCAAGCAGTGAAGTGGAATGACGATTTTCATACCACCTTTGACAAAATCAAGTAATATATTCAAGAGATTCCAATTTTGATGCCATCGGTTGAGGGGAGACCACTGATCATGTACTTAACAGTGTTAGAGAAGTCAATGGGGTATGTGCTGGGGCAGCATGACGAGTCTGGTCGAAAAGAGCATGCAATATACTACCTTAGCAAAAAGTTTACCGACTATGAGACTAGATACTCACTGTTGGAAAAAACTTGTTGCGCTTTGGCATGGGCTGCTCGTCGACTGAGACAATATATGTTGACTCACACTACCTTGTTGATATATAAAATGGATCATATCAAATACATCTTTGAGAAGCCCGCTCTCTCCGGAAGAATAGCAAGATGGAAAATGATCCTGACCGAATATGATATTCAGTATTCAACCTAAAAAGCAATCTAGGGAAGTGTATTATCTGATCATTTGGCTCATCAGGCCGTGGACGACTACCAATCCATGAATTTTGAGTTCCCAGATGAGAACATCATGTTAGTGACTGATTATGAAGAACCTGGATCAGATGAAGGACCTGAAAAAGGATCTTGATGGACTATGGTTTTTGACGGAGCTTCTAACGCACTCGAAAATGGAATCAGTGTTGTGATCATATCTCTCGAAGGCTGTCATACTCCCTTCACTTCCAGGCTATGTTTTAACTATACCAACAACATGGATGACTATGAAGCATGCATTATGCATCTCAAAGCTGCTATTGACTTGAGAATTAAATTTTTGAGTGTATTTGGAGAATCGACCTTAGTAATCAGTCAAATCAAAGGAGAATGGGACACAAAGCATCCTAATCTCATCCCTTACCGAGAGCATGTGCTGACACTAATTCCATATTTTGAAGAAGTTACCTTTGAACATATTCCTCGAGAAGAAAATTAATTAGAGGACGCGCTAGCTACTATGTCATCCATGTTCAAGGTCAGGTGGGATAACGAAGCTCCTCAGATCACTATTGAGAGAATGGATGAACCAACATACAGTTACGAGGTTGGTACTGAAGAAGTAGTGGACAAACCTTGGTTCCATGAAGTCAAAAGATACCTCGAAGTCCAAGAGTATCTAGAGTGAGCTTCCATCAATGATAAGAAGTTCCTAATAAGGTTCTCTGCCAAGTTTTTCCTCAGTAACAGAATCCTCTACAAGCGCAACCACGATTCTACTTTGCTTTGGTGTCTGGATAAGAGTGAAACAGAGAAAATTATGGTAGATTTGCATGAAGGAACCTTTGGCACACACTCTAGCAGGCACACAATGGCTAAAAAGATTCTACGGGAAGGATACTACTGGTCCACTATGGAAGCTGACTGTTATCAGCATTCCCGAACTTGTCACAAATGCCAGATCTATGCTGATAAAGTACATGTGCCTCCAGTTCCTCTAAACGTCTTGACTGCTCCCTGGATATTCGCAATGTGGGGCCTCGATATGATTGGAGAGATTAGACCTACAACTTCTAATGGGCATCACTTCATCCTAGTTTCCATTGATTACTTCACAAAGTGGGTCGAGGCAGCCTCTTTTTCTTCTGTTACCAAGAATATTGTGGCCCGATTCATCAGACATGACCTTATCTGTCGGTATTGGTATTCTAGAAAGAATCATTACAGATAATGGTACCAATATTAATAATACTATGATCACCGAGCTCTGTACACAATTCAAGATTCAGCACCATAACTCTTCTCCTTACCGGCTGAAGATGAATGGCATTATAGAGGCTGCTAATAAAAACATCAAGAAGATCATACAGAAGATGACAGTGACATACAAAGAATGGAACGAGATGTTACAATTTGCTCTCCATGGTTACCGTACCTTAGTGCGCACATCAAAAGGGGAAACTCCTTTCTCTCTGGTATATGGTATGGAAGTTGTCTTACCCATCGAGGTCCAGATCCCTTCCTTGAGAATCATGAAAGATGCAGGTTTGAATGAAGATGAATGGGTTCAGACTCGACTTGAAAAATTAAACCTGATTGACGAAAAGAGGCTTGCAGTTGTCTGTCATGGTCAGATGTACCAAAAACGTATGATTAAAGCTTTTAACAAGAAGGTCAGACGTCAGGTATATCAGGCTGGTGACTTAGTAATCGAGCGCATCATACTGCTGCAAGGTGATCCTAGAGGCAATTGGACTCCCACATACAAAGGGCCATTTGTGATCAAAAACATATTTTCTGGTGGAGCCATGATCTTAACCACTATGGACGGTGATGATCTTCCACACCCTGTAAACACGAACATAGTCAAAAGATACTACGCATGAACAAAGACCCGCTAGGTTGACTGGCCTAGGCAAAAATAAGGGCATCCCGATGAAGCAAAAAGGTTCGGGAAAAAATTAGGGATATACATATGGAAAAAAATTTGAACACCCGGCAAGTCGAAAACCTGAAATGGCGGCTTGGGAAAAAAGGTTATCCCGGTGGACTGAAAACCCGAAAGGGAGGTCCAGGAAAAAGTTAGGGATTTAAATCGTATGACTATGTCCCATTGGATCACCCTACAACCAATCTTCGGTAACAACTATCAAAGCTCAAATGGTGGTAATCAATCCAGTCAGCTTCGGACAAGCAGCAAAAGAGATAATACGCTCAAAGACATAAAAGCAATAGCAGAATGGGAAACCAATGGGATTATTTCACATAGATATTTTCTTTTTATACTATTTTGTATAGTTATCATTCTTACGACGACATTATCTTAATAGGATGTTCGTCTCCTTGTACAAAAAACGCTTATTCAAGTTAATACAAAAACTATCTCTTTGAAAGTGCAAAACTATTTTTTTTTATCTTTCTGTTTTGTTAGCAAAAACGTCCAGTGATTATTTTTGAACATATGCATTTGAATTGATTACTGTTTACAAATACACACATAAAAATTAGAAAGATAGTTACTAATGGATTTAAGAAAGAAGACAATGTCTAAAGGCCCTCTGTAAATCTCTGCAGATACTTTCTCCAACAGGTACAGAGGCAGGGGCATCCTACTATAAATTCACTTCCATATCCTTGACATACAGCCTAATGATGTCAAGTGTTCTTATATCCCCGACGGAGCATAAATTTCCAATTAACTACCTAACATCTCAAAGAATTCATTACCCTGGTTCACAAGCTTCTTGGGTTTCCCAATAAGGGTTTCATAGAAATCCCCAAGCGGTTTACGGAGTTTCCCTTCCCCAACAGAGATTATTTGTCTAACAATGGAAATCCGTCTCTCAGCCTTTCAACTTCAACAAAATTTGAATACTTACACTCTTCATCCCCAGCAACAATCAGGAATTTATTTTCCCTAGTTTAATAACACTGCAATAGAACAACTGATACGTTCATACATTGTATTCATACATCATTTTACAAGCGTCATAGCATATGCAACACAAATATATATATCTCATTTGTTTTGAGAACATCATTACCCAATGCATCTCATGCATCATGATATTGCATACAACTAATTCTTTACCTTTTCAGGAAAGATCAACAGACGGATATCATCAATAATTTTCAAAAATTCCAGATTAATACCTGTAACAAGACGGGACAACTATCTGTGAATGACTGATTGTAGATTAATACTTGGAATCAGACAGGACAATTATCTACATGAGCAGATTGAAGATTAACTCCCGAAACAACACGGGGAAACTATATTTCTTTCTCTAAGGTCATAGATTAATTCCCGAAAACAGACAGGGAAACTATCTCATCGACCAACACAAAACAAATTCTACATTAATACCTGAAACAAGACAGGACAACTATCTGTGAACGACTGAATATAGATTAATACCTGGAACCAGACAGCACAACTATCTACAAGAGCAGATTGAAGATTAACTCCTGAAACAAGACGGGGAAACTATCTTTCTTTTTCTAAGGTCAGAGATTAATTCCTGAAACCAGACAGGGCAACTATCTCAACGACCAACATAAAACAAATTCCAGATTAATACCTGAAACAAGACAGGACAACTATCTGTGAACGACTGATTATAGATTAATACCTGGAACCAGACATGACAACTATCTACATGAGAAGATTGAAGATTAACTCCCGAAACAAGATGGGGGAAACTATCTTTATTTCTCTAAGGTCAGAGATTACTTCCTGAAACAAGCCAGGGCAACTATCTCAACAACCAACAAAAGAAAGTTCCAGATTAGTACCTGAAACAAGACATGACAACTATCTGTGAACTACTAATTATGGATCAATTCCTAAAATAAGAAGGGGTGACTATCTACACGACCAGATGAAGCAATCTTACCCGGGTTCCTTCTCTTCAGATGAATCTTTAGACGGGTTCATCTTGGAGAAATCTTACACGGGTTCCTTCTCTCCAGATGCATCATTACACTTGCTCATCTTGAAGCAATCTTATACGAGTTCCTTCTCTCCAAATGCAGCTTTACACAGGCTCATCTTGAAGCAATATTAAACGGCTTCCATCTCTCCAGATACAACTTTACACGGGATCATCTTGAAGCAATGTTACACATGTTCCTTCTCTCTAGATGCAACTTTACATGGGCTCATCTTGAAGCAATCTTACACAGATTCCTTCTCGCAATTTTTAGGTGCAGCTTTACACGGGATCATCCTGAAGCAGCTCTACACATGCTCCTTCTCATATATCTCCAGATAAAGTTTAACACGGACTCATCCTGAAGCAGTCCTACACAAGCTCCTTTTAATATGTTTCCAAATAATAGTTAATTTCATTCTCCCCATCAAGTTACTGCGAAGCCTGGATTTCAACCAGAAAACAATTAACTTTCATTTCTCCAGTCCAGAGATAACACCTCAATAGAGCCATGGACAATTAAAGCTCCTAGGCCATATTCCCCATAGAGTTTTCCTCAAGTAGGAGAACAACAGGAATCAACATTCTCCAATGGAGTCCTCCTCAGACAACAGGAATAGGGATCCCCACAAAGAGACCTCTTATGAAATCAGCATCAACTTTGGATGGCATCTTTAAGCCCATCTACGATAACTCTCGGTCATCTTCTCCAAATGGAATCTGTAAGCCCATTTATAGGAGAAGTCAACTGAACTTTGACCAGGCATAAATTTCACATACTTCATCCATTTTCCCCAACCAAAGCTCATTTTTAAGAGAATACAATTCCCTAAAACTTCTATTGTATCCTCAAGTTCAAGAAATGCATCATTTGGAAGATACAAGTTCATACATTACAGGTCATTTCAAAAGGTCAACAAAAGTCATTTTTTGCCAAGACCATTTACATTAAGATTATTTCTCAAAATTCAAAAATGGTAAACATAGAGATTGTAGATGACATCTTGGGCTTTCCAAAAAGTCTAAGATCATGATCATTGGATAAATATTGAGCAAGTTATGGTTTGCCCAAGTTTGGAAATTTTGGAAAATTTCAAGAATTGTGCATTGGACAAACTTGAACTTTTAGGTCAATGGCCTAAATTCTTGGACTTCAAACATCTTCCTAAACTTATGATAGACCTCTAAAATCATTTCTACATTGTCTTTCCATTTCTACCTATTTTATCCATATTTATTTTGTTTTATTCAAATAAAAACTAAATAAAATTGCATAAAATAGTAAATATTGGTTATGGCAATATGGGCTGATGGTTTGAATTGTTTTTGGGCCCAAATTTCGTGCAAAGGAGGCCAGGTGCATTGCACCTCAAAATGGGAAAGAATTTGCATTTTTGGAATTTTATTAATGTGTTTGATTTTGGTTTGAAAGAGGGCCATTATAGGTAGATTCTTACCATCTTTGCTAGCCCTTTTCTTCCTCTATAAATACAAGACCAAGGCATGAGCAAAGGACACGAAAATCATTGCTAGAGAGCTCCTAAAAATTTCACAACAAAATCATAAAAGTGTTGAAATTTGAAACTGAGTTTTTCATCCATCATCCATCCAAACCAACTGCTCAGTCGTATTCCTTAGATTCCTAGGAACTTATTCCACCCATTCCCGAGGCTCACAAAATCCTAGATCATTGGATCCACACACCACTGATTTGTAAGGTTTCTTGAAATCAAAATTGCATATTCACGCCATGTAAATACCTCTTGCATTTTTGTTTTTTCTCTAATTTTACTTGCAGATCCAATGTTCACAAGCTAAGCGTGTGCACCATATACTATCAGATCACCACCATCCAATCTAGATCTAGTGCTCTCAACTTATAATCCATCATGCACCCTCAACAACCTCCCTCACTGAATCCAATAACAAATTTGGGCTGACAACAACTTGTGCCCAGTGAATTTCAAATATTATACCCCCCTATATTTCTATTGACATCCAGGCCTTTTTTTTGTTTTCTTTTTATCTTTTTTATTTATTTGCTTTATATTTATTAACTTTTTTAAAACATTTTTTAATAACAATACAAAATTAGAAAAAATCATTAAAAATTTTAGGTTTTTTTATTAAATTAATTAATAATTATTTTAACCATTTTCCTTAATTTAAAATTAATAGAACTTAGGATTTTAATTCATTTTCTTTTCATAATTAAAAATACTAAAAAAACTTAGAATTAGTTATTTTCTTTAAAATTTCCATTCTCATTAATAATTAATTTTTTTCTTTAAATCTAGATTTAGGATATTTAATCAACCATTTTATTAGTTTAATCATTTTCTTAAATCAAACAAAAACAAACAAAAAGATTTTCTTTCTTAGGGTTTAGACGTTCATTTCCATTTCGCACGTGTAATTTACTTTCACACTTTTTTCATACTAATGTATTTGCTTATGGGATGTAATAGACTATAACTAGGACTTTTTACTTTACTGTTTCTTTATTTTCCCATGTTTTGGACTTGAAATAATCCTCCTCCCCAAAGCCTTGTAATAGCTAGATTTATATTTCCTCACTTTTAATTACTGCAAATTATTAATTGTTTAGATGCATGCTAACTAGTATTATATGGCAAGAATAACAAACATAACGCTAGCAAACCTAACGCAAACACAAAAGTAACTGAATATAACACAATTTCACATGTACACCTCTAGGGTATCCCACTTTGGTTGCCTTAGTAAAAATAGTCACATCTCTCGAAATGTGAGAGATTTTAGTGGCTACCCTACGGTTTAAAGATCATGAGTCCCTCGATGACCCTCTCGATGTTGCCTCGGTGTGATCTTAAAAACCCTAGGGTAGTTACTAAAGTTTCTTGCCCAGTTGCCTTTGTGAAAGTATAAACGTCCCTTCGAATATCCCTCAAACATCCAACGGCTAGGGCTACCTACTCACTAATAGTAGGATAGCACTATCTAAAGGAAAAGAGGAAAAGAACAAACTTTGGAGTAAAATAAATAGTTGTTAGAAGCTTGCTCAAACAATTTTACACTTACATAAAACTTCTTTCAAAAAACCATTTTCAAACACTTTGTATACGTTCTCTACCATTTCGATAAACATTACAAAGTTCGTTGCACTAAGGCGCTTTCAAAAATACTTTTCAAAACACACAAATCATAAGGTATTTCAAAACGAGCTAAGCATCTAAGAGCCCGTAGATAACTATGGATGGAAAGGGTGCTAACACCTTCCCTTTCCATAATATACCCCATTACTCAGAAAACTCTTGATCAGGCATAAATTTCACATACTTCATCCATTTTTCCCCAACTAAATCTCATTTTGAATAGAATCCAATTCCCTACAAATTATCTTTTATCCTCAAGTTCAAGAAATGCACCTGTGATCGGTGGGAATGAGAACCGACTGTTTTGGAATGCTGGTTCGCGTTTTACGTTTGTTTTCGCAAAATGTCGCGGTGAGCAAGAGTCGCCACCGTCTTTTATTTTATCCAACAAGGAAAGGACAAAAGCACAGAAAAATTCCTTATTGAGATATTTCTCGGGTTCGGGAGGTAGATTATAGAAAGGGAAGGTGTTAACACCCTTTCTATCCGTGGTTATCCACGGGCTCTTAGGTACTTGCTCATTTGTGTTTTCAAAAGTTTTCTTTTCTTTGTGATTGTGGGTTTGAAAAGAGTTTTGTTTTTGAAGAGATTGTAAGTGCGGAATGTTTTGTTTTGTTTTAAAAGGAGCAAGTACTTAAGAACCATCTACCTACTCAAAAAGGAATTAAATTGTGCAAATGTCCTTTAGACAATTCTATCCCACTATTGAGGAGTAGGTAGCACCATCGTTGGAGTTTTTGGGTCAATTCGATTAAGGGACGTGTGGTCACTAAAGCAATGCTAGGAAGCCTTAGCGGTAACCCTAATGTCTTAGATCATTTTATCCGAGGCAACCATTTCGAGGCAACTTATGATCTTTGAACAAGAGGGCGACCTCTAAAACTTCCTATACTCAATGACCATGTTCGAGGCAACCAAGTGAGGTGTACACTAAGAGTGCGCATGTGCGAGTGTATTGTTTTTCAGTTATTTATCTTTGTACATGTTAATGGTGAGCTACTGCTGATTTTAGGTTACAGATTAATCTTGCCATGCATTGCCTATTTATCAAACATCTAACAATTAATATTGTATGGAATTTAAATTGCGGAAAAATAAATCTAAGCTATTACAAGGCGTCGGGTATTTACATCGCCAAAGACAAACCCTTTAAAATTAAATTGCGAAAAGTAAATGAAAGCGATAAATAAATAAATAAAGTCCTAAGTTAAAAACTATTACATTCTCGAAGCAGTTACAATATTGAAATATGGATCAAAAAATAATACGTGCGCGAGAAAATTAAATCGGGGTGTCTTAGGGTTTTGACTCTTTTTAGTAAAGAAAGCATATTTTTGTTATTTTTTTAATTAAAAATTAGTCTAAGTTAATAATTGAGTTAATTAAATATTTTTTGGGTTTTATTTTAATTAAGGAAATAAAAATAAAAAGGTTAAAAGTTAATAATAAAAAAAATCCTAATTCTAAATTAATTTTAATTTATTGCAAAAGATATTAATGTTAAACCTATTTAAACTAAATAAAATTAATTAATGTTTATTTACAAAAATAAATAATAAAATTAATGGAATTAATAAAAATATTATTTTTGTGGTTTCTGATTTTTTTTAATGAAAAAGTTAATTGGTTAATTAATTAATTTTTAATAATAATAATAATAATAAAATAAATGAATAAGAAAAAAAAGAAATAAAATGTAAAGGAATACTCAGGGGGGTGTGGGCCTGATCTGGGAGCATGGTTAGCAATTTTTGAGGCCCATTAGCGTCCAGCTTGTTTGACCTTTGTGGTTTGCTATGCGTGTATTGACCTGAGACCATGGTGATCCTTCATTCATGACCACCAGATTTGGCCTGAAGGCCATCTGGCACGTTGATTCTTGAGGCGCATGGTGGTCCTCATGCTTGGAGATTCATTGGAATAGCTGTAAGAAAAGAGTAATAAGCATTTTGGGGGACCTGGGATTCGAACCCAGGTCCCAAGGGGTTTTGCAATAGCACGCTCACCAACTCATCTACGCTGCATCTTTGTTAGTGGAATAAGAAATAAATATAATATATGAAACAATGCACTAAGCCTGAAATAATAAAAAAGAGCGCCACTGATTTGAATGGACCAATAGCAAAGGGATACGCTATCGTCTTCTTCAAATAACCCTGGTTATTTACCTGCGGATTTTTATCCGCAGGAAGTTTCGTAGGGTATCCCAAAAATCTTCTCCAGGCCATGTAAATGAAACCTAAGAGTACCAATGCACTCGTCTCTTCCTCCTGGTCATCCCTGTAACCATTATTTGGCCCAATTTTCCCTGTAATTCAAACGCCTAAAAACAACACAATAAAATTTGATGCAGACTTGTTAGAAATTTGATAAGGATCAAGATTATGCCAATAGTTTATCAAAAGGATGCAAGAATGAATGGTTTCAATTTCATGTTCAGAGCCGTTTTCAAGAACACTTACAGCGCTTTTCAGATAGCTTCAGGCCTTGGCTTTGGTTGCTATAGCTTCAGGAGGTTGCTGGCAAGAGAGCTACGTTATGATTTTGGATTGAATTGGCCCCCAATGTTGATTTAGATCTTCACTTTTTCAAGCTTTTTCTCAAACTTCTTCTGGCCGTTTCAGCAGTGCTTTGTGCGTCCCTCTGGTATGCCTCTCTTGTGTGCATATAATAGAATGTGTTTAGGTCAAAATTTGGGTATTAAACCTTATGCATTGAAGAATCAAGATTTGCTTTTGATCACCATAATCAAGTTGCCATATTTGCATCAAATATGAGATTTTGTGCTTGTTTTGACTTGGCACGAGTTTTATTGAGTATCACATGAGATTTGCAAGCTGCAATGATCACAAGAATCCCCTTACATCAATTTTTTAGACTTTATTTGATTTAATATTGATTTAAAATGAATTAAATCAATAAAAATTAAATAAAATAGCAAAATAAATGAATGGTCATGAAATCAAATATGGGACACGTGTGTGGCATGACAAGACTATATCAAGTGGAAAAAAGTGGGCCCTTTTGTCAAAAATTGGAGTTTTGAGGATAGTTGACTTTTGGCAAATTTGGAAAAATGCCCAACTTCAACAATGCATAACTTCCTCAATTTTGAACTTTTGGAGGTGTTCTTGGACGTTTTATAAACCTTGAGATGTCCTATAACCAACCCTTTTGGTCTCATCTCATTTTGATCTTCCATGCTCAAGTTATAAGCTTTGGCAAAAAAGGTGTTTTGTTGACTTTCAAAAATGACCTATAATGTCCAAATTTGTAACTTTTTGTGAGAGCTTTTATTGATATTGGGGTGTGAATATGGATTTTAGTAAATTGCATCCTATTCAAAATGAGCTTTGGATGGGTCATTTCTCATAAAGTATGAGAAAGTTATGCTTGGTCAAAGTTGAGTTGACTTTTCCTACAAAACCCTAATTTAGCAACTTTTGAATCTTGATGAATCTTGAGCAATCCTTGATGAATCATGATCAACCCTTTATAAAATGATGAATTATCCTTCAAAATGAGAATGTTGACAAAAAATCTTGAAGTTTGACTGGTTATAGGTCACAGTTGACTTTTGCCCTAGCATAGTCGATTTTTGGGCCTCTTGAGCAATTGACTGACCAAACTTCCTTTGCAAGGCTTGAAATTTGACATGGATGAACTTGAGAACAAATTAGGACATTGGAGAGCACTTGAGGTCATTTGAATGTAAGGACCTTGATGCAACACAAAACCCTAATTTTGACTTGACTGCCTTAGGAGGTGACTTTGACTGTCCAATCCTTGAGCCAACTTGAGTCACTTGGAGATTATTCTTGACATGTCTTGAGAAATATGGGAGGGAAAATTTTGGGGTACAACAACACCATTTGAAATATACAAGCTCGCACATTACAGGTCATTTTCAGAAAGTCAACAAAAGACACTTTTTTCCAAGACCATTTACATTAAGATAAATTCTTCAAATGCAAAATTGATCAAAATAGGGATTGAAGTAGACATCTTGGGCTTTCCAAAAAGTCTAAGTACATCATCATTGGATACAAATTGAGCAAGTTATGGTTTTTCCAAGTTGGGAAAATTTGGGAAATTTCAGGAATTGGGCATTGGGAAAACTTGAACTTTTATGTCAATGGCCTAACTTATTGGACTTCAAACATCTTCCTAACCTTATGAGAGACCTATAAAATCATTTCTACATTGCCTTTCCATTTCTACCTATTTTATCCATATTTATTTCGTTTTATTCAAATAAAAACTAAATAAAATTGCATAAAATAGTAAATATTGGTTATGGCAATATGTGCTGATGGTTTGAATTGTTTTTTGGCCAAAATTTTGTGCAAAGGAGGCCAGGTGCATTGCACCTCAAAATGGGCAAGAATTTTCATTTTTAGAACTTTTTTAATGTGTTTGATTTTGGTTTGAAAGAGGGCCATTATGGATGGATTCTTACCATCTTTGCTAGCCCTCTTCTTCCTCCATAAATACAAGACCATGGCATGAGCAAAAGGGAACGAAAATACATTGCCTTACCAAAGCTCCACAAAATTACAAAAACATCATAAAAGTTATGAAATTCGAAATTGAGTTTTCAGCCATCATCCATTTATACCAACTGCTCAGTCGTATTCCTGAGATTCCTAGGAACTTATTGCACCCATTTCTAAGGCTTGCAACATCCTAGATCACCGGATACATGCATCACCGGTTGGTAAGGTTTCTTGAAATCGAAATTGCATATTCACGCCATGTAAATACCTATTGTATCCATATTTGTGTTATTAACAATCATTGTGAATGTTTTAACGTGTTTCATGTGACAATCAATGATAAAATAACAGGACACCATTCTTTGGGCACTCCTTTGCCAGGTCCTAGGTTTGACCCAGGTAGGAAACTATTTTTATTTTTTCTAACCTTTGTTTTGCAGATCCCACAACCGCCTGGGCCCTCTTATCATTGGGCACGGGGTTTCTGTTTATTCTCACCCCCTAACTGTTTTTGCAGCGCCTAGGCCCTATTGCTGATAGGCCTGATACTTCCTTGAAGTGCACCCCCCATTTCATTTTGTTTGCAGGCCCATTTCAATTTTCTTTATTTTGTTTTAATTAACATTTCTTTTTTAATCAATTTTATTTCATTACAACATTAAAATTAAAAAAAAATCATAAATATATTAGGTTAGTATTTTTTTTATTAAATTAACTTGGTAAATTAATTAAATAGTAATTTAACCTTTTATTTAATTTAAAAATAAATAGACATAGGATTTAATTCATTTAATTTCTTTTATTCATAACAAAAATATAAAAAACTTAGAATTAATTTCTTTTTAAATTTCAATTTTATTTAATAATTTATATTTTTTTTCTTTAGATCTAGATTATTTAATTAATTATCAATTAAACATTTTCTTACATAAAACAAAAACAAACAAAAAGATTTTCCTTTTTAGGGTTTATACGTCTTTTCTATTTCGCGCGCGTTTGATATTTCTACTTTATTTTCATATTAATGTACTTACTTATGGGATGTAATAGAATTAAACTAGGACTTTACATTTACTACTTTTATTTCCCTCATTTTTGGACATGTAATAATCCCCCTCCCCGAAGCCTTGTAATAGTTAGATTTATTTTTCCTCACTTTTAATTACTGCAAACTATTAACTGTCTAGATGCATGACTAATAGGATTGTATGATAAGAATAAAACAAAACCCTAGCAAACCTAATGCAAAGACAAAAATAACTGAATACAACACAATTGCACATGTGCACCTCTAGGGTACCCCCACTTTGGTTTCCTTTGGAAAAACAGTCACATCTCTTAAAACGTGAGAGAATTTAGTGGCTACCCTCCAGTTTAAAGATCATAAGTCCCTCAATGACCCTCTTGACATTGCCTCTGTATGATCTTAAAAACCCTAGGGTAGTTAGTAAAGTTTCTTGCCCAGTTGCCTTTGTGACTGTATAAACATCCCTTCGAATGTCCCTCAAACATCAAACGACTAGGGATACCTACTCACTAATAGTAGGATAGCACTGTTTAAAGGAAAAGAGTAAAAGAATAACCTTTCGAGTAAAGTAGATAGCTGTTAGATGATTGCTCAAACAATTTTTACACTTACACAAAACTTCTTTCAAAAACATTTTCAAACACTTTGTATACGTTCTCTACCATTCCGAGAAACATTACAAAGTTCGCCGCACTAAGGCGCTTTCAAAAATACTTTTCAAAACACACAAAGCACAAGGTATTTCAAAATGAGATAAGCAACTAAGAGCCCGTAGATAACTACGGATAGAAAGGGTGCTAACACCTTCCCTTTCTATAATCTACCCCACTTACTCAGAAAACACTCGAAAGGTCTTTTTCTGTTCTTTTTACCCTTTCCTTTGTTGGATAAAAGAAAAGTCGGTGGCAGCTCTTGCTTACCGCAACATTTATGAATAAAAAACTCAAAACCAGTATAACAGTCGGTTCTCCCACCATATTACACAATGCTTTAAAAACAAAAAGGAAACGGGAAGAGAAGAAAAAATCAATCTATTCTTGTTTATTATCATGTCCTCTTCCTCACCCTCATGATCGTCCACGTGTACCCGGAGGATGGGGCATAGCCACATGGTATATATAATCTTTAAAACCATTCATGCGTACAGTTAAGGCTGCCATTTCGTAGGTTAATCTTGCAGCCCGACGCTCGTTTCTTTCATCATATTCTTGCTGCTGAGTTTACATGGCCATCACAAGTTGCATCATTGCATTTTTGTTATTGTGCATAGCCTGCATTCTCTCATCCAGTTCCATTATGGCATCCATAATGTCATCATTCTAGGCCAGTACTCTTTCTCGTCTTCTCCTGGGCCTAGTGGACATGCTTGCAACGTTTTTAGGAGGATCTTGTTGTTCAGTGTCTCCTTGTTCCATTTCTTTCTCCAGTTCATCTGCTTGGATATTTCCCTGGTTGCTTTACGCATTATCTCCAGGTGCAGGAGCATCAAGGTCATAAAGTCACTTAGACAAGTCTGTAATATTAGTAAGTTCAAAGTTCGGCAAAATGAAACTAGGAACTACTTTGTTATCCACCATGAGGTTGTACCTATCATCTCTTCTGACCTTAATCAAGTGGCCAGCCTGACAGTTGTCAATGTCAATGAAAGTGGGCGGCAGTGATGGAAAATTTGCAAGTTTGTCTTGAAGGCAAAGGCCAAGTGCTATAGAGGTGATTATCCCTCCAATGCATAAAGGCATAGATCCTCTTGCACACAAGGACTGGATATGTGATAGGAGGAAGGTGCTTGCATGTATCCTTTGGTTGGGAGTGAAGGTACAATGGAGGAGGAACAATTATTTAGAATTAACCTTATTGTTGTTAATCCTCCTAAAAATGGTGTTGGAGATAACACGGTGGAAATAATTTATTGCGGGATTATGAATGGATGAAGCATAAAGTCCTTCCCAGCTGTTCGGTTCCTCATTGGTAAGAACTTTCCAAAGCTTTAAACCTATAGACGCCTAATCTAGGTCTTCTGGAATACAATAGTGTACCACTCCCTCGCGAGGGAAATGGAAGAAAGCACTTAGTGTAGATTGACTTATAGAATATTCATCGTTGAACATTCTAAAAGTAGCGGAGCCATATAGGTGCTCGTTTTCGTCACACGGCAGGTTATATGAGAACGAGCTTAGAAATTCCAAGGTCGACTACTCGTATGTTGGGAGACTATGTGTGCAAATGAATGTTAAGTCAGAGTTATGGAGTAACCACTGCACACTATCCAGCAATCGCAATTTTCACAGGCACTCAGTATCAATATACTGTGTAGGTACTACAGAGTATTGATAGAAATTAAGATACTGAGCCCTTTGGTTCTCTCCGGCTTCTCCGTTGCGAAATGTAATTCCGGAAAGATATAGCTCTGGTCTGGAATTTCTTCGTTCCATTGTTGAACCAAGGAAGAAAGATGGGTAAAAGTTTGTGTGAGAAGTTGGGGATTTTGAATTGGTAATGGGTTTAGGGATAGTTTATGTAAAGGAATATAATGGAGGTGATAAATGGGGTTTAGTGGATTTTTATGAAAATGATTATGGAGGAAGCGAAATAGGCACAGGTTCAATGTAGTTGAAGCAGCGGTTTGGAGAAATGGGAAGAAGAAGGGTTCTGCAATTTTTATGGGAATACAGAAATGTTTATGTTTCTCAGTGTATGTTGGCGTCATGTTTATGTGCCGAACAGGACTGGGTCATGTGAAACGTGATGGGTGTCACGCTTGTGTGGCGAACGACACAGGTCTAGAAACAAAATAAAATTGAATATTTTGCAGTTCCGTTATGCAGTATATCTTTTCAATACTTGTACATAAATATATATGAATAAAAAATTATGGAAGTATTAAAGCATAGCATGTATATATATATATATATATATATATATATATATATATATATATATATATATACATACGTGAATATGATACTAATGCAGTAAATAAATAAAGTAAATAAAACTGAACTGAAAATGAATAGAAATTATACTGAAGAATAAAATTCCCAAAAATTGTAAGAATAAAGTGTCAAATAAATGAAAATCTAATCTAATAAGACTTCTCTCCACACTTAAACAAAACATTGACCTCAATGTTTAAATGTGAAAAGGAAAAATACAGTACGTCTAGAAAATCAGCCACGTCGATCAAGAGATGCAAAGAAAAGATAGTGATAAATATAGTCCAACTGTCCGACTACTGTATCCATAAAAGAATGGAATTCGATCCTCATAATAACAAGCTTGTCCTTTAACAAATAAATCTCTGATTGGATGGCAGTTAAGGCGAGAGCTGGATGGAATATGGGAGGTGCATAAACAACTTGAGTGTCAGGGAAGTTTGAGCCAACTTGTTCGGGAGATGGGAAGTTATGGTAAAAGGGAGGGGTTTCAGGGTCAGTATACTCATCGGACAGGAAAGCATCGAGGTAGTCATAACTCATGGGTGTCTCAGGAGAGGGTGGTGGTGACATGTGTGGTTCGCCCCAATCATATAACTAGTTATTATGTCATGTATGTTAGTCCTAGGGCCAGGTAAGGTAAAAAGATGAATTAAATGATTGTTAATGAGCAGTTCGAAGTTACTTGGGCCTAGGTTTCCAATGATTCCCCTATTGAAATAGAAATTTATAATTGATTGAAATCTACCCTGAGGGATAAGGTTCATCAATTGTTATCTTAACCCGATAGAATTAGCTATCATGGTCACTAACCCACCTATGAGAATGGGTTCATGTACAACCCTCGCAAGACAGTAATGTTTGCTAGCATAAATGCAACTCCATTTATGGGACAGTTTTGCGAAGCGCGGAACATGATAAAAAAAACTCAGCTCTAGAAATAGTGGTAATGTTTTCTGCTTTACCAAAAAGGGTGTTGGCTAGGATCTTGTGAAAATATATTAAAGCTGGGTTGTGGATGTTTTGTGAGTGCATGTCCTTAGGCTCAGGGTTACTTATGCTTGTAATGTCCCCCACAAAAATAATCTAGTTCACCAACATTAAAAAGGTCTTATTGGATTACGGTAAATGCATCTAGGCTGTGTGGGAATCCTAGTAGCTCTGCCATCTCTGAATGGATGAAGGCGTACTCTATACCAAATAGTCTAAATCTAATCAGTCCTTTATTGAATCCCAGACCATGGTCAGGTTTGTAGACACGGGAGCTTAAAAACTCTAAGGTTAGTCTACGGTAAGAGCTAAACTTTCTTATCAAAGCAGATGTATCCCAACCTATTTGGCTTAATAAAAACAAAACACTATCTTGGATCCCTAAGGTGATCATAGTTGGCCCGTCGAGGTAGGTACTCAATCCTATTTCCCTATCAGATAAATACTTAAACCTCATTCGTTGATTTCTTCCTCTAAACACAATGCCCATCGTATCAACTAGATTAATCGTGGTTAGTGTAATTAGCTAATCGAAAAGTTATCCTGAAATAGGTTGACAATTAGAATTAAATTAGTAGTAGGTAATATCAAAGAAACAATATTGCATAGTTTAATATCAATAAACAATAAAAAAAAAGTAAGAAAATAAAATAAAAACAAAAATAAGCAAAGCAAAAAGAAAAGACTCAAAGTTGGGTTGTCTCCTAAGAAGTGCTTTGTTTAAAGTCGTAAGCTCTACATACCATGATGATTAGTCTAACGAATGGGGCGTAAGCGCATCTATCTTAAAGGTTTCATAATATTCTTTATTATCGATACTATGATAGTGTTTTAGACGCTGCCTGTTTACAATGAAAGGTTCTCTACTCATTCCTTTGATTTCTATCGCTCCATTTTTAAAGACCTTAGTGATTTCAAAGGTACCAGACCATCTTGAGCAAAGTTTTCCTGGAAATAGTTTAAGTCTAGAATTAAATAGGAGAACTATATCGCCTTCATTGAATTCTTTTATAGATATTTGTTTATCGTTCCATTTTTTTGTTCTCTCTTTATATATCCGAGCATTTTCGTAATTGTCTAGTCTAAGTTCTTCTAGTTCGTGGATATCCAAGATTCTTTTCTCACCCGCAGTGGTGTAATTTAAATTAAGGGTCTTAATTTCCAGATAAGCTTTATGTTCTATTTCTACGGGAAGATGACATGATTTCTCGTAAACTAGTTTAAATGGTGTGGTTCCAATCAGAGTTTTATATGTTATCCTATATGCCCATAGAGCTTCATGAAACTTAGATGACCAATCTTTCCTAGAGGTTTCTACAGTTTTCTCTAAGATGTGCTTTATTTCTCCGTTGGAGACCTCTACTTGCCCACTTGTTTATGGATGATAAGGTGTTGCGACACGATGTCGAATTTCGTACTTCGCTAATATTTTTTCTAGGATCGTGGAAATGAAATGGGAGCCACCGTTACTGATGACGAGTCTCGATACACCGAATCTTGGAAATATTATGTTCTTGAAAAGCCTGACTATTACTCGTGTGTCATTTGTTGGAGAGGATACAACCTCGATCCATTTTATAACATAGTCGACATCAACTAGTATGTAGTGATTTCCAAAGGAAAACGAGAAGGGTCCCATGAAATCGATTCCCCATACGTCAAAGACTTTAACTTCTAGAATTCTCTTTTGAGGCATCTCATCGCGTCTAGAGATGTTTCCAGTGCATTGGCATTGGTCGCAATTTTTAACTGCGGTATAGACGTCTTTCCAAAGACTAGGCCAATAGAGGCCAGCTTGTAATATCTTAGTGCAGGTCTTCGATGTACTTGCATGTCCTCCATAAGGAGCGGCATGACAGTGGAAAATTATATTTTTGATTTAATTTTCGGGAACACATCGACAGAAAATACCATCGGCGCCTCTTTTGAAAAGCAAAGGCTCGTCCCAATAATGATGTTTAAGGTCATGAAAGAAATTCTTCTTTTGTTGATAAGACATATCGGGTGGAAGCACTCTAGCAGCCAAGTAGTTGACTAAATCGGCGTTCCATGGTAGTATGGTTGTGGTGTATTTTGCTTCCATAATTTTGTTTGTGTTCTTGTCTTCATAAGTCACATGATACTCAGTTATAATATTGTCTAATTCTAATTGGGTTACAAGGCGTTCATAAGGAAAATCATCATTGATTCGAACATGATTTGGTTTGATGCCTTCTATTCTGGATAGGTGGTTAGCTACTACATTCTCGGTGCCTCTCTTGTCTTTTATTTCTAAATCAAATTCTTGAAGAAGTAAGATCCACCTTAGTAATCTTGGTTTGGTGTCATTCTTACTTAAGAGGTACCAGATTGCAGCATGGTCAGTATAGATAATTATCTGTGCTCCTACTAAGTAGGAACGAGATTTATCTAAAGCAAACACAATAGCTAACAATTATTTTTCAGTGGTGGTGTAATTTGTCTGTGCAGGATCTAGGATTCTACTTGCATAGTAGATCACATGAAGCTTTTTATCCTTTCTTTGTCCTAGGACTGCACCTACGGTATAGTTACTAGCATCGCACATTATCTCGAGTGGTTCGTTCCAATCAGGAGGTTGCAGAATAAATGCTGAAATTAATGCCTTTTTTAGAGTTGTAAATGCGTCCAAACATTTGTCGGTGAAAATGAACTCAGCATCCTTCATTAGGAGTTCGGTTAGAGGTTTGGTTATTTTATAGAATTCTTTAATGAAACGTCGATAGAAACCAACGTATCCTAGAAAACTTCTTATTTCTCTAAAATTTTTGGGTGGTTGAAGATTTTCTATAACTTGGATCTTTTCTTTATCTACTTCAATTCCTCTATGAGATACTATGTGCCATAAGACAATTCCTTGTCGGACCATGAAGTGGCATTTTTCCCAGTTTAACAAGATATTGACACTTACACATCTTTCTAGTACCATTTCAAGGTTTGATAAACATCCTTCAAAACTTTCTCCACAGACAGAGAAATCATCCATAAAAACTTCCATCATGCCATCTAGAAAATCAGAGAAGATGGACATCATACGTCTCTGGAATGTTGCAGGGGCATTACATAAACCAAATGGCATTCATCGATAAGCGAACATACCATAAGGACAAGTGAATGTCATTTTTTCTTGAACGTCAGGATGGATAGGAATTTGCAAAAATATGGAATAACCGTCTAAATAGAAGAAGTAAGAGTGTTTAGCTAGTCGTTCAAGCATTTGATCAATGAAGGGTAAAGTAAAGTGATCTTTACAAGTGGCTTTGTTTAACTTTCTATAGTCGATGCATATTATCCACCCGGTGTGAGTTTGTTGCGCTACAGTTTCTCCTTTAGCATTGCTGACAGTTGTAACGCCACCTTTATTAGGTACGACATGTACTGGGCTAACCCATTTACTATCGGATATTGGGTATATGATTCCTGCTTCTAGTAGCGTTTCTACTTCCTTTTTGACTACATTGCTCAGAATGGGATTTATTCTCCGTTGATGTTCCCTAGAGGTTTTACAGTCTTCCTCCAGCATAATACGGTGCATGCAAATAGAAGGGCTTATTCATTTTTGATCTAATATGTTATAACCTAACGAGGTTGGGTATTTTCTCAGGACATGTAATAATTTTTCAGTTTCTATTTGTCCTAGGTCTGTATTGACTATAACTCTCCGTTCAAGTTTTGTGTCTAGGAATTCATATCTTAGGTATTTTGGTAGCGTTTTGAGTTCTATGGCAGGCTTCTTTTAACAGGGTATAGGGTCAGGAGTTAAGGCTAGGCTGTAACTGTTTTTTGGCAGCAATTTTGGTAAAGCAATGACTTGTTAATGTTTTCCTCAATGTCTTAACATTTGGAGCAAAACTGTTTTGAATGATATCAAAACAGATGTCTTGACATCTTCCTACTGAATCGATCTCAGCCCAAAATCAGTTAAGTCTTTTGTTTCCTAATTTCGAGCATTCTATAATTCAGGATTCGTGAACTTCAGGTTGCGAAAAATATGGAGGAATATTTTTCAAATTGCATAATAATATCTTGGCATGTTTTTATGTAAATGTTCAAAAGAATTAAATATTTGTTTTCAAGCCCAAGCCCAAAGTTGCGCATATATAACGACTCGCTTCCTTATTCAAAGAGAATCAATTTTTGAAGAAGACTACTTTCTTTCTGATTAGAATTTTAGGCTTGTTATTTGTAATACACTCTAAGTATTAGTTTAAGTACTTGCGTTGTTATTTGGGTTGTTAATTGTGTATCATTCATAAGCTTTTAAGCATTGAATGATTGAAGTGTTTCAAACTTATTAATATTGTAAGTGATTGAAGGGATATGAGGATGGCCTCATACCTAGGTGAGTCTTAGGTAGAAGTTTAGCTAGGGTAATGATTAAGTGATTAAATCGTAAGCTAGTTGTTTACTGAGGGTCTATGAATTGATACTATTTAGTGAACTTGTCCCTGGCTTAGTAGCCCCTAGAGTAGGTGTTGTTGTACACTGAACTGGGTGAACAATCTCTTATGTTTTTATTACTTTTGATTTTACTGCACCTTACTTGCAAACAGATATTTGTGTCGTGACATCTCTTTCGACATCACATATCTGATACTGGAATTTCAATTGGTATCAGAGCAGACATCCTACTCTTTATCTAGGTGAGATCTAAGGAAGATACTTTCTGGTACTATGGACAAGGAAGGAGGATTTGTGAGCAGACCACCCATTCTGGATGGAAGAAATTATGACTATTGGAAACCACATATGGTTGCCTTTTTAAAGTCCTTAGACAACAGAGCTTAGAAAGCTGTTTTAAGAGGATGGAAACACCCTGTCAAATTGGGAGAAAATGGAGAACCTACTTCTGAATTAAAACCAGAAGAAGATTGGTCTAAGGAAGAAGATGAAATTTTTCTTGGAAATTCTAAAGCCTTGAATACTATATTCAATGGAATTTAAAAAAATATTTTCATATTGGTGAATAATTGTGAAGTTGCTAAGGATGCATGGGGAATTCTTCAATCTACTCATGAAGGCACATCCAAAGTTAAGGTGTCAAGACTTCAGCTTCTCACCACGAAATTTTAGAATTTAAGGATGAAAGATGATGAAAGTACAAATGACATCCATATGAACATCATTGAAATTTCTAATGCTTCCAGTGCTTTAGGAGAGAAAATACTCAAAGACAAATTGGTGAGAAAGATGCTCAGGTCTCTTCCCAAGAGATTTAATATGAAGGTAACTGCTATAGAAGAAGCCCAAGATATTTACAAAATGAAAGTGGATGAACTTGTTGGATCCCTTCTAACATTTTAATTGAGCATAAATGAAAGATCTGAGAAGAAAAACAAAAGCATAGCCTTTGTATCTAATACTGAAGATTAAGAAGAGGACTGTGATCTGGATACAGATGGAGGAATATCAAATTCCCTAGCTATGCTTGGAAGACAATTTAATAAAGTGATAAAGAGAATGTACAAGAACCAAAGGTCAAATGTCAAGAACATCCCATCTGACATGGAAAGAAAAAGGGCTGAAGAAAAAACTTCTCAAGGGAAGGGAATACAATGTCTTGAATGTGAAGGATTTTGTCACATTAGAGTTGAATGTCCTACATATATAAAGAAACAGAAGAAGAATATATATGTTACTTGGTCTGAAGAGGACTCAAAGTGTGATCTTGAAGAACCTGCCAAATATGTGAAAGCATTGACAGGCAAATATGTATCTGATGAAGAGTCTAGTGATGGGGAACTAAACTTTGATGAGTTAGTTACTTCATACAAATAATCATGTCTCAGAAGTGCAGAAGCATGTCTTGAAGGGGAGAAAAAGAAAGCCTTTATAACTCAGCTGAAGGAGGAAAGGGAAGATCATCTTAAAACTATTTCTGATCTGGAAAGTGAAGTGTCCTCTCTAAATTCAAGTATGATAGAATGGTCAAATCTCTCAAGATGTTGAATAATGGAACTGACACATTAGATGAAATTTTCCAAGCAGGAAGAGTGACAAGAGATAAGAGTGGTTTAGGTTTTAATGAGAAAAAGGAACCTAACTCAGAAGAGCCTTCATCTATTTCCACTCATGCCAAGCCTAAACCAAAGATTTTGAATCAAGTGTCTCAACATCATGGTAAGAAAGGACATCCTGGAAGACATCATATAAAGAATGAACATCATGGAAAATAGCCCGCATCTGTTTCCACACATGCCAAGGCTAAACCAAAGATGTTGAATCAGATGTCTCAACATGTGGGAAACATCATGATAAGAAAGGACATCAAGGGAAGAAAAAGCTTAATCACACCAGAGAGAATCCCCAGCCTTGGAAATGTCATCATTGTGGAAGGCTTGAACATATAAGGCCCTTCTGTTTCAAGCTGTATGGGTATCCTAAAAATTCCCCTCCTCCCAAAAATGATAAGATTCCCCAAAACAGCAAAAAGAAGAAATAGTGGGTTCCCAATTCCAATCTTAGAAGTCTCATTGCTCACACCTCTCTCATAGTATCAACCAAAGATTACTGGTACTTTGACAGAGGATGTTCTAGACACATGACAGGTGTCAAGAATCTGTTGGTGGATGTCAAATCTCATTCCACCAGTTATGTGACTTTTGGTGATGGAGCAAAAGGAGAAATCAAAGGTGTTGTCAAGCTTGACTGTTTAGGAGTTCCTAAGCTTGATAATGTGTTACTTTTAAAAGGGTTAACAGATAACCTGATAAGTATAAGCCAACTATGTGATCAATGATTCAAAGTTAACTTCTATAAAGAAGAATGTCTTGTGTGCAATAAAAATAATGAAGTTGTCATGAAAGGAATCAGATCTAAAGACAATTGTTATCTATGGGTTCCTCAAGAGTTAAACTTCTCCTCAACATGTGTTTCAACCAAAGATAATGAGGTTAAACTATGGAATCAAAAATTGGGGCACTTGAATCTGAAAGGTATGAAGAGAATTATATCTGAAGAATCAGTGAGAGGGATTCATAAGCTCAAGATGGAAGAAGGAAGGGTATGTGGTGACTGTCAAATTAGAAAGCAGACTAAGATGTCACAACAGAAGATTCAACATCTTACTACATCAAAAGTATTGGAACTTCTTCACATGGACTTCATGGGACCTATACAGGTTGAAAGTCTTGGTAGTAAGAAGTATGCCTATGTTGTTGTAGATGACTTTTCTAGATACACATGGATAAGCTTTATTAGAGAAAAATCAGAAAATTTTGAAGTGTTCAAAGATCTTTGTCAAAGACTTCAAAGGGAAAAGGAAAGTCATGTCATAAGAATCAAGAGTGATCATGGAAAATAATTTGATAACAACAAATTTGCTGAGTTTTGCTCCTCTGAAGGAATCAGGCATGAATTCTCTTCTTCCATTACTCCTCAACATAATGGGATTGTAGAATGCAAGAATAAAACTCTCCAAGAATCTGTCAGAGCCATGATTCATGCTAAGAAGCTACCCTACAACTTTTGGGCTGAAGCTATGAATACTGCATGCTATATTCATATCAGAGTCACTCTAAGGAAAGCTACTTCATCCTCTTTCTATGAAATATGGAAGGGAAGAAAACCAACTGTAAAATATTTTCATGTTTTTGGAAGTAAATGTTACAAGACTGCCTCAAATTGTTTCCCACACGTTACTATATTTCTTCTCTCTACTTTCACAAACTCTTCATTCTCCTCAACAGAAGAAGAACCCTTGCCATTCCTCATCTCCTTGATAGAAATTTTTCAAACATGTCTCAACATCACACATCAACTTCCTCAAAATATGCAAATTAAAATCTTTCTCTTGACAAATTACTAGATGTTACTCCTCTATCAACGATCCCTCTGCTTGAGAAAAAGGTTAAGAAACCTAGATCATCACCACTAGATATTACTCTTCTACTGCTACTGACAATAGGAATGAAGAAGAAATAGTAAATGTTGATAGAAGCATCAGAAGGATTATGGAAATGGTTTTAAATGAAGGCTTTGTTGTGCCTGGGATCTCTACTCCCCTTGTTCACATGCCTCCTCCTGTTGACAAAGGAAGTATTCCTAAAAATGATGTTGTTGAATCATCCAAGAAAGATGTTGCTGATAGCAACCTTGAGAAGCTTGCTACCTCTTCCCTAAAAGAAGTGGAAGAAGAAGATGATGATCAATATTTTGATCAAAATGTTGAAAGAAAATCTCCCTCTAAAGAAGATGTTGCTTCCTCCAATGATGGAGAAGATAAAAATACCGACAATGTAATCAATGTAAAAGAGCTATCTGACAATGAGCTCATCACTAATGTTGTACCTGGTATTGCTAGAAGGCTAAAGTCCAGGAGAGTGAAAGATGCAAGTATCACACCCCCTGCCAAAACAGTCAAGAAGAAAATTATGTATGGACCCCCAAAAGCAGGAAGTAAAGTGGTCCCTCCATCTAGAAAAAGAAAAGCTAGACCAGTTAGCTCTACTGATGATGATGAGGATGCTGTAAAAAGGTCCAAGATTAAGAAGAAAGCTTCCCCAATTGAAGAGACATACTCTAAGTATGATGTTGAGCAAGATGTCCTGACATGTCTCCTATCAAGAAATCTTCAAGTAAGAAATTGTCTGTTAGGGTTCCTGATGCCCCACTTGACAACATCTCCTTTCACTCTGTTGGGAATGCTGAAAAATGGAAGTATGTGTATCAAAGAAGGGTTTCCCTAGAGAGATAACTAGGATCTGGAGCTTTGGAATGTAAGGAAATCAAGGAGCTGATCTCCTATGCTGGATTGACGAAAACAGTTACCAAGTTTTCAAATTTCTATGGAACTCTTGTTAAGGAGTTCATTGTTAATATTCCTCTTGAATGTGCTGAACATAAGAGTAAGGAATATATGAAAGTTTTTGTTAGAGGGAAGTGTGTAGAATTTCCTCCTGCCATTATAAACAAATATCTAGATAGGTCTGAAGATGTATGTTGTGAACTGGAAGTAACAGACAATCAAGTGTGTAGAGCCATTACTGCTAATCAAGTAAGTGAGTGGCCACTGAAAAACAAACTTCTTGTCAGCAAACTGAGTGTAAAATATGCAATTTTACATAGGATTAGAGCTGCAAATTAGGTTCCCACTAATCACACTTCAACCATCTCCATTGGTTTAGGAAAGTTCATTTATGCTATTGGAAACCAAAAACTTTTTTATTATGGGGCTTATATCTTTGATCAAACCATCAAACATGCAGGAACTTGTGCCATTAAGATGCCAATTTCTTTTCCTTCCCTCCTCTATGGAATTATCCTAAATCAACATCCTGGAATCCTAAGTGGAAATGATGGTGTATGCAAGAGGGAGTCTGCCTTGACCCTCCATTTTAAGATCTTTTCAGGAAAACATGTCCCAACCATTGTTTTAACATCTGCTCCTGCTGAAAAGGCCTCCACTAAGGATGAAATGATCAATTAACTAAGGGAAGCATACAAGGAATTAGATGATGTTATCAGAGTGAGCTCAACTAGGAAGAAAATCTTTGAAAAGATGATCAAGGACCTACAAAAGGATAGAAACCTTGATGATGCAGTGAGCTCTGAAGGTGAAAACTTCAGTATGGAAAGAAATTATGGTTCAACCAAGTCAACTGGTCCAGATGACATTAGACTACCTGATGTTTCTCTGAACACTTTGTTTCTTTTTTTGGCACTTACATGAGCTTAACATTTGAATTTTATGGTTTGTACCCTAATACTGATATTCCTTTGATTGCATCTTTTCTTTGGCATATTATGACTAAAAAGGGGGAGAGAAAGTGAGTGACTGACTAACCACTGACCATTGATTGAGGGGGAGCTCAATACTTGAGGGGGAGCCTCATGTCCCAGAAGATGTTTTGACATCTTCCTGTGCTAACTGCTAACTGCTAACTGAATGTATGTCTTGATTGCCTTGCTTTTACTATAACCCGGATAATGCTCTGATACTTATGTTGTTTCTCTGATAATATGCCTTAACAATGTTTTAGCCAAATTTTTCCAAAGGGGGAGTTTATAAGTGTTTGTTGGCAACAATTTCGGTAAAACAATGACTTATTAATGTTTTGCTAAATGTCTTAACATTTGGAGCAAAAATGTTTTGAATGATGTCAAAACAGATGTCTTGACATCTGCCTACTGAACTGATCTCATCCCAAAATCAGTTAAGTTTTTTGTTTCCTGATTTCCAGCATTCTATAATTCAGGATTCGTGAACTACAGGTTGTGAAAAATATGGAGGAATATTTTTCAAATTGCATAATAATATCTTGGACTATTTTTATGGAAACGTTCAAAAGATTTGAATATTTGTTTTCAAGCCCAACCCCAAAGTTATGCATATATAAGGACTCGCTTCCTTATTCAAATAGAATCAATTTTTGAAGAAGAATACTTTCTTTCTGATTAGAACTTTAAGCTTGTTATTTGTAATACACTCTAAGTATTAGTTTAAGTACTTGAGTTGTTATTTGGGTTGTTAATTGTGTATCATTCATAAGCTTTTAAGAATTGAATGATTGAAGTGTTTCAAACTTATTAATTATGTAAGTCATTGAAGGGATTTGAGGATGGCCTCATACCTAGGTGAGTCTTAGGTAGAAGTTTAGCTTGGGTAGTGATTAAGTGATTAGATCGTAAACTAGTTGTTTACTGAGGGTCTATGAATTGATACTATTTAGTGAACTTGTCCCTGGCTTGGTAGCCCCCAGAGTAGGTGTTGTTTTACACTGAACTGGGTGAACAATCTCTTGTGTTTTTATTGCTTTTGATTTTACTGCACGTTACTTGCAAACTGATATTTGTGTTGTGACATCTCTTTCGATATCACATATCTGATACCAGAATTTCATATGCATTCACTTAGATTTTCATCTTGATATTCAGGGCTCCAATTATCATCTTCGAGAATCGGGGGTATAGAAATATTCAATACTTCCGAATAAGTGGTTTGTTGTTTCTCCAATTCTTTCACGCATTTATTGATTTCATATAGGAAACAACATGAATCATTGATGGCTGGTGCCATAAGGAATTTAGATAAGATGAATTAAAAATGTTCTTCTCCGACTTCGAAGGTCATTTTTTCATTTTTAACATCTATTATGGTTGCTGCAGTGGCTAGGAATGGTCTACCTAATTCTGATATTCTGATATTCTCTAATTCTGATATTCTCTTAAATGCATCCATATATTTGGCATATTATGTCTAAAAAGGGGGAGACAAAGTGAATGAGTGACTGACTAACCACTAACCACTGACTGGCCAATGATTGAGGGGGAGCCTCATGTCTCAGAAGATGCTCAATACTTGAGGGGGAGCCTCATGTCTCAGAATATGTTTTGACATCTTACTTTACTAACAACTAACTGCTAACTGAATGTTTGTTTTGATTGCTTTGCTTATGATGCTACCCTGATAATGCTCTGATAGTTATGCTTCAGCTCTAATAATATGCTCTAATAATTTTTTAGCCAAAATTTTCCAAAGAGGGAGTTTGTAACTGTTTGCTGGAAGCAATTTTGGTAAAACAATGACTTGTTAATGTTTTACTAAATGTCTTAACATTTGGAGCAAAACTGTTTTGAATAATGTCAAAGCAGATGTCTTGACATCTGCCTACTAAATTGATCTCATCCCAACATCAGTTAAGTCTTTTTGTTTTTTGTTTTCATGTGTGCCATAATTCAGGATTTCTGACCTACAGGCTGCAAAAAATATGGATGAATAGTTTTCAAATTGCATAAGTTTTATCTTAGCCTGTTTTTATGGAAATATTCGAAAGATTTGAATATTTGATATTAACCCTAAGCCCACAGTTGCGCATATATAAATACATGCTTCCTTATTCAAAGACAAACAACTTTTGAAGAAGAATACTTTCTTTCTGATTAGAAGTCTAGGCTTTTTATTTGTAATACACTCTAAGTATTAGTTCAAATACTTGAGTTGTTATTTTGGTTGTTAATTATGAATCATTCATAAGCTTTTAAGCATTGAATGATTGAAGTGTTTCAAACTTATTAATTTTGTTAAGTTCTTCACTGTAAGTGATTAAAGGGGTTTGAGGATGGCCTCATACCTAGGTGAGTCTTTGGTAGAAGTTTATCTTGGGTAGTGATTATGTGATTAGATCGTAAATTGGTTGTTTACTGAGGGTCTATGAATTGATACTATTTAGTGAACTTGTCCCTGGCTTGGTAGCCCCCAGAGTAGGTGTTTTTGTACACTGAACTGGGTGAATAATCTCTTGTGTTTTTACTGCTTTTGATTTTACTGCACCTTACTTACAAACAGATATTTGTGTCGTGACATCTCATTCGACATCATATATCTAATACCAGAATTTAAAAAATAATGCATGGTTCACAACCAATCAATCCCAACCCCGATGTTACTTATCATAGCAAGACTCCCTTTATTCAACGAAAAGTAAATGAACGCATTCCTGAGCTATCCTCAAGCTTCTACCTACTATTCTCGATCATCTGTGCGTTACCCACATGGAGGCAACATTCAAGCAGAAAGGGTGAGTAAATCATAATCATTATAAAAGACATAAGGAATAAATATAATAGACATGCATTTAGGAAAGGCATCACGCATCAAAAGAACCTCATGTTATACTCACACCTTCACAACATCATCAATACATAATAACATATTATCAAACACCAATTATCAACAAGCATCGTTTAATCACATCATTATGCAATGTCACTTATAATTAATGCAACATCATAGAATCATGTGTGTGGTATTAAAACTTCACTAATGACTCAATCATCATTTTCTCCAAAGATCCCCACCAATAGGATCGGTTCCCACTTGGAACCAGAACACTTAACAATTTTGCACTCAATCCACACTATGGGATTAATGCCTTCATTGGACTATTGTCATATCAACTTCATTGAATCGAAGTGATAATATTATCGTTGTAACAAAGTCCTAAACTATGACATGAATGCATGATGTGCAACAACATAATAAATCTGACCACGGCTAGTCAAAATGCATCGTCATTCATGAATTTATCAATATATCATCATATCATCATAATAAAAAAAAGAATCATCATAATATCATCATATCATCATAATAAACAAAGCATCATCTTAATATCCTCATATCATCATAATAAACAAAGCGTCATCATAATATCATCATAATAAATAAAGCATCATCAAAATATCACCATATTATCATAATAAGCAAATAATCATCATAATCCAACACGGGGAGCCAACTTCATCCTAGCTTAGGTATTATAATATAATTATTATTTCTCATTTTATTCCATCTAACTAAAGTTCATTGTGTCATCTATCCAACGCTTCAAACGACACCTTAAAACGAGTCCTAAAACTCAAGTTATATCTCTTTTAAGAAAATCCAACACAACCATTCAATTCTGGACACCACCGTCCGACGACAACACTTACATCGCCTGGAGACACACCCTTCACATCTTACGCCGTCTTACGATGCTTGGAAAGACGCACTCCTGTAACTTTCTTCTTTTTTGTCCTTCGTCGCTTCTATTTTTGCTTGGCGACGACCAAGTGATGCAATCATCGCCCGACGATGATACTCCATCGCCCAACGATCTTGTGCGAACAAGGTTTTCCTGTTGCGATTTTCTGCATAAAAATTAGTCCCAATCTTGCAATTTATGCATATTATAAGTCGTACAACATCATCTAATAACAAATTTTTCATCAAACATTAGCAATCCAATGTATTCTACATTATGGGTACAATTGTTTACAATCAAATGCTACAAAACATCATCTATTTCATCGAATCATCTCATATTCAACACAACGAAAACCTAACACAAACCTACAATCATCTAAACCTTAGATCAATTATAATAATCAAGATAAACACCTCTTACCTTAGATTATTGCAACAATTCTATTCCTTTGGTGTTCTATCACAAGATCCTCTTGCCTCTTCGTGCCCTAGCTCTGCCTCTTCACACTGTTCTTCTAATTCTTACGATCGCATAAAATGATCTTTCCAACACCCAAACCTTCCTTATACCAAACTTACCCTTTGGGATCTCTAATATGGTCTTCCACTATTGTCCTCACTTATTCTTCTTAAATGACCACCTTGCCCTTATTTTCTCTACACCACTATCCTATTTATTTAATAAAAATAATTCTTGATAATTACTATTTAATCTAAATAATTCCAACTAATTATTTAAATTCTAAACATCTCTTAGTATTCCATCCTACACCACACAAATCATCACATCAAACATTGTATTAACCATCATATTCATCTCATTATCATAAATCATCACAAGGACTCCTACAAACACTCAAAACACCTCATATATCAAATACTTTACGATTACTCACATATTCACGCCAAATTAATTAAATAATAATTAATCTAGAATTCAGGGTATTACAACTCTCCCCCACTTAATGAATTCACCCTCGAAAATCACCTAACGAGAACAAGTTCAGATAAGATTCTCTCATCTGATTCTCGCGTTCCCAAATTTAATTTTCACCAGCTAATCTATCCCATAATACATTTACTAAGGCGATGTCCTTGCCTTGTAATTGCTTCACGCCCCCGTTGCACTTGTTTATGTTTAATGTGTGGATCAGATTTGTTACATCTTTAATAAATAAATTGTGATTATATATATACTTGACTTGTAGTGTTGCTGGGTTATCTATTATTCGTCCTTTTTATTCATGTTATATTAGTTTTTTTATATACATTATACCATCTATCTTTTGCTATTATAACTTTTTTTTTAAAGTTATAGTTTTTTAAAATTTAATTTATATCCATCATCCTTATATAAAATTTGTAATGTCATTCAATTATAATTATTATATTATTATAAATATTTGAGTTTTTTAAAAATTTTATACACTTTTAAAATCACACGCATAATTGAGTGTGATGTGTTCACATGAAAAAATTAAAAATTAGTTTCAATATTTTCATTTAAAAGTTGATTTATAATTTTTTAAATATTTATTAATGAAATTATAAACTTATTCAAACCCAGACCTTTTTTTATTAAACTACTTTGACTGCTATTAAATTCATAACCAAAAACACTAAGTTAAAATAATTACAAATAGTAATAATGTTTTATCAAGTATATGACAAGTTATTTAAAAAAAATTAATTTTACTATATTTTTTCTTAAGTTGTTATTAATAGTCTTATTAAAAAAATGTTGTGTTCTAGGCCGATCACATCGCCTAATAAGTAAAGTGCAATAGCTAAATAAATGGCTACTATATAAAGGGTATACAATTGTTTACTGAAATTTCGACACATCCTAGAATTCGGGGTATCAAAAAAGAATTGAAGAATGTTTAAAGAAATTTAATTAAGTCTATGAAATTTTTGACAAGCAAATTGGAAAGGTTTTCCATAGACATCATAGACATTGGTTAAGATAGATACTACATTTCCTAATGTACAACAATGTTAAGCCTTAGTCATTTTTAGAATGATTTGATTGTTATTTTAACTAAAGGAGTTGATATATGAAAATAGGCTAAGCAACTGTTTTTTAGCCTTATCCATGTCTTCCATTTGTGAATTGAAGGTAGAAGATAATTGAACACTTAAATGTCTAGAAATTTGCACTCGTCTGTGTAAAAGGTGATGATGTTTGTTGATTGCATCAGGAATAGGTTTATAGATGCCATTTGGAGAGGTGACGGAGAATTGTCAGAGATGGACTTATAAATGTCATTCAAAATAATTGTTGACTTCAACTGGAAGAAGTATCAAAATAAAATTTTGGTTGATTTAAACTGAACCATAGAAAGGTCTACTGGAAAAGCATCAGGATAAATCATTGGTCGATTTAAACTGAACTAGCAGATGTATGTACTTAACTTTAACTGAATAAGAATCAGAATAAATCTTTGATCGACTTAAGTTGAACCAGAGAAAGGTCTTGATTGTCTTCAACTGGATAAGAATCAGAATAAATCTTCGGTCGATTTAAACTGAATAAGAAAAAGTGTCTACTGGAAAAGAATCAGGATAAATATTTGGTTGATTTAAACTGAACCAACAGATGTCTATAATTGTCTTTAATTGAATAAGAATCAGAATAAATCTTTGGGCGATTTAAACTGAACCAGAGAAAGGTGCCTACTGGAAAAGCATCAGGATAAATTATTAGTCAATTTAAACTGAACCAGCTGAGATCTATGATTATGTTTAACTAGATAAGAACCATAATAAATCTTAGAGCGATTTAAGCTGAACCAAAGAAATGTCTTGATTGTCTTCAACTGGTTAAGAATCAAAATAAATTTTTGGTTGATTTATACTGAACCAAAGAAAGGTCTACTGGAACAGCATCAAGATAAATCAGTGGTCGATTTAAACTGAACTAGCAGATGTTTATAATTGTCTTTAACTAGATAAGAATCAGGATAAATCTTTGGGTGATTTAAACTAAACCAGAGAAAGGTGCCTATTGGAAAAGCATAAGGATAAATCATTGGTCGATTTAAACTGAACCATCAAAGGTCTATAATTATCTTTAACTGGATAAGAATCATAATAAATCTTTGAGCGATTTAAGCTGAACAAAAGAAAGGTCTTGATTGTCTTAACTAGATAAGAATCAGAATAAATCTTTGGTTGATTTAAACTGAACCAGAGAAAGGTGCCTACTGGAAAAGCATCCGGATAAATCATTGGTTAATTTAAATTGAACCATCAGAGGTCTATGATTATCTTTAACTGGATAAGAATCAAAATAAATCTTTGAGCGATTAAAGATGAACCAGAGAAAAGTCTTGATTATCTTCAACTGGATAAGAATCAGATAAGTCTTTGGATGATTTAAACTGAACCAGAGAAAGGTCTACTGGAAAAGCATCAGGATAAATCATTGGTCGATTTAAATTGAACCAGCAGATATTCATAATTGTCTATAACTGGATAAGAATCAGAATAAATCTTTGGGAGATTTAAATTGGACCAGAGAAAGGTGCCTATTGGAAAAGCATCAAGATAAATCATTGGTCAATTTAAACTGAACCAGTAGAGGTCTATAATCATCTTTAATTGGATAAGAATCGGAATAAATCTTTGAGTGATTTAAGCTGAACCAGAGAAATGTCTTGATTGTCCTTAACTGGATAAGAGTCAGAATAAATCTTCGGGCAATTCAAACTGAACCAGAAAAAGTGTCTACTGGAAAAGAATCAGGATAAATCATTGGTCGAGTTAAACTGGACCAACAGATATCTATAATTGTCTTTAACTGGATAAGAATTAGAATAAATCTTTGGGCGATTTAAACTAAACCAGAGAAAAGTGCCTACTGGAAAAGAATCAGGATAAATCATTGGTCGATTAAACTAAAATAGCAGAGGTCTATAATCATCTTTAACTGGATAAGAATCATAATAAATCTTTGAGAGATTTAAGTTGAACCAGATAAAGGTCTTGGTTGTCTTCAACTGGATAAGAATCAGAATAAATCTTTAGTTGACTTTAACTGAACCACATAAAGGTCTATTGGAAAAGCATCAGGATAAATCATTGTTTGATTTAAACTGAACCAGCAGATGTCTACAATCATCTTTAACTGGATAAGAATCAGAATAAATCTTTGAGCGATTTAAGCTTAACCAAAGAAAGGTCTTGATTTTCTTCAACTGGATAAGAATCAGAATAAATCTTTGGTTTATTTAAACTGAATCAGAGAAAGGTGTAACGCCCGTAATTTAATTAATTATTTAATTAAATTATTTTTGGAATATTTGTGAAGATGTGTTTTAATTAATTTGATTTATTTTATTAAGTGGAGAAATAATATTAGAAGTAAAATATTATGTGCTGAAATAATATTAGAAGTGTAATATTATTTGATGTGGGCTTGTTTTTGAAGGAATAGAAGTAATAAGGGGGTGTATTAGTTTTAAGCCCAATAAGGAGTTAATAGAATAATAGGGTTATTTTATTGTTGTTGGAATAGAATAGAAAGAAAGAAGCAGTAGAAGAATAAGGATTGAGAAAGAACGTGCAAGCTGCTAGAGAAAGAGGAATAACAGCAAGAACGAGAATTCAACTGCAAATTGTAGAGCAACCTTCAATCCAAGGTAAGAGTGGGGTTCTGACTCTATAATTTTGTTTATGATGATTGATATGTGGGGTTAGAGATGATTGTTGTCTTGTTCTTGAATTGAAAATATATGATTGTTGTATGATGAGAATTGAGGAATTTTAGATGAATATTAATGCCATGATGTCGTTTGAACGATGTAGTATTATAGAATGATTATAGGTGATGAATTGTCATGATTATGTTATGTTTTAGGGCTTTAATTATGGAAGCGTAGTGCGATGCAGGGAAGAAAACGCAGAATATTGCAGTGATGAAAAACGCAGAATTATGCAGGGAAGAAAGACACAGAATTTTGCGTGAGGGATATCAGAAGTTGCTGTATTAGAACAATGAATTAATTAGGGATAGAGTTAGTCGTATTGTTCCTAGTTAGGTTAATATCAGGCTAAGAATTAAAATAGTAGGATTAATAGAAAGTAGCAGTTCTGATGTTAGAAGTATGATGTTAGAAGTATGTTGTCAGAAGTTGCCTTAGAATAGTAAGAAGTAGAAGTTCTGATGTTAGACGTATGTTGTTAGAAGTTGCGTTAGATTAGTAAGAAGTAAAAATTCTGATGGTAGAAGTTGTGTTGGTTAGATGTCGTGTTGGTTAGAAGTTGTCTGGTCAGAAGTTGGGTTGTCATAAGATGTGTTGTCAGAAGTTGTATTGTCAGAAGTTATGTTGGTCAGAAGTTATGTTGTCAGAGTTGTGTTATCAGAAGTTGTGTTGTCAGAAGTTTAGTTGGTTAGAAGTTGTATTGGCCAGAAGTTGTGATGTCAGAAGTTGTGTTGGTTAGAAGTCGTGTTGGTTAGAAGTTGTGTTGGTCAGAAGTTGCGTTGGTCAGAAGTTGTGCTGGTCGTTGCGTTAGTTTTGTACAGAATGATGAACGTTAGATGCTTAGAAGATGTTGCTTGAACTATAACAGTAGGATAGTGACGGTAATGATGTAAGAGTTACAGAATGCCATTATTGAATTATTGTGGAATTAATGTACAACAAAGTTGTTAGTGAGAAGTTATTAATGATATTGTGTTGATGATTTATAATAAATAAATGATGTTTTATGAATTATTATGATGATATGAGATGTTGATGACGAGACGTTGAGATGAATTTTGAGATGTTTTTGAGATGTTGTTAATTTGAGATGAATTTCGAGATGTTGTTAATTTGAGATGTTGTTTTGGGTGTGTTATTACATTCATGGTTGTGTCGCATACATTGTATTTTTGATATGGAGCTTATGCTCGTTGAGATGGTCTGTATTGGCGAATTTTGAGATGAAGGCTATGCCTTGTTGATGCCTCTATTAATTGACAAATTTTTGAGATGGGAGTTCTGCTCCAATGGTACCACATGCATTTGCATTGTATTGAGTCGCATTATATGATTGCATAAAGAAGTGTATTTGGATGTTTATGAATGTGTATATACGATGTAATTATTGTTTATTATGAGATGAGAAGTGGTGATGTTATTGATCTAATTTAATATATTAATTATCATGCGCTTTATTATATTGTTAGATATCTCACCCCTTCTGTTTGAATGTTGCCCTTATGTTGGTAACGTGCAGGTAATCAAGAGTGAAGGTTGTATACCTTCGATAGTTCGAGTCGGTGTCATTGCTCTGATATGTAACACTCGGGGGGATGAACGCTTGTTGTTTTAATTGTCAATTTTCAGTTGTTGAATGTTAAATTGATTATTATTAAACATGTGTTGTTTCTAAGTTGTTGTTTTATTGTTAGAGATGTTATTAAGAATTTCGCTGCGTAGATGTTGAGTTATTTAATTAAAGATGTTATGATGATGGTTCATCCGATGTTTTTAAAGTGTTATATATTCACGATGAATGCAATGAATTTTGATAGAAGAATTTGTGACGTCCCGATTCGTTTGCATGATTGAAATTTTATAACTCTGATTTATTTTATATAATTTCTTGGGGTAGAATTGGGGTGTTACAAAGTTGGTATCAGAGCAAAAGGTTGGTCCGACCTTGTCATCGAGTCGTAGTTGTCTAACAATCGAGTATTGTTATTTTGAGTACTAACCGTTGTTTATGTTGTAGTGAGAAGTTGAGATGGCTGGAAGGAATGATATTGCACTTGCTGCTTCTTTGGAAGCAATGGCTCATGCGATGGAAAATCAGTTGAATGCTGACGGGAATGTTGGATCTCGTAGCTTGGCGACTTTCCAAAGAGAGAATCCACCTACGTTCAAGGGAAAGTATGATCCTGATGGAGCATTGGAGTGGTTGAAAGAGATTGAGAGAATCTTCCGTGTGATGGACTGTACTCCAGCGCAGGAGGTTCGTTATGGTACTCATATGCTAGCAGTCGAGGCTGATGACTTGTGGCTAGAGACTTGTCAGAAGTTAGAAGTTGCAGGTAAAATGTCACTTGGGTTGTGTTTCGTAGAGAAATCCTGAGGAAGTACTTTCCTGAAGATGTCCGTGGTAAGAAGGAAATTGAGTTCCTTGAGCTAAAGCAAGGAAGTATGTCAGTTGTTGAGTATGCTGCCATGTTTTCTGAATTGGCTAAGTTTTATCCGTATTACACTGAGGAAAATGCTGAATTTTTGAAGTGTATTAAGTTTGAGAACGGGTTGCGCCCGGAGATTAAGAAGGTAGTTGGATACCAGAAAATCTGTGTCTTTGCTGATTTGGTTGATAGCTACAGGATTTATGAAGAGGATAATAATGCTCATTACAAGATTATCAGTGAGAAGAGGGGTAAGCACCAACAGAATCGTGGTAAGCCTTATGATGCCCCATCTGGTAAAGGTAAACAGAAAGTTGCTCAGAGACATAGGACTAGTGGGGGAGATGCTCCTGCTGGTGTGGTTTGCTTTAAGTGTGGGAAATATGGGCACAAGAGTAATGTGTGCACTACTGAAGTAAAGAGGTGTTTCCGTTGTGGTAAGAACGGACATGTTGTATCTGAGTGTGAACATAAGGATGTGATTTGTTTCAACTGTAGAGAAGAAGGGCATATTGGTAGTCAGTGTCCGAAACCGAAGAGGGCTCAGTCAAGTGGTAAAGTGTTTGCTTTGGTTGAGGATCAGACAGCTGCTGAGGACAGACTTATTAGAGGTACATGTTTCATTAATAGTACTCCTTTAATTACTATTATTGATACTGGTGCTACGCATTGTTTTATTGCTGCTGATTATGTTGAAAGATTGGGTCTTGTGTTGTCTTCTTTGAATGGAGAAATGGTCGTCGATACTCCTGCCAAGGGGTCGGTGACTACTTCTTTTGTGTGTTTGAATTGTCCCTTGTCGATCTTCGATAGAGACTTTGTTGTTGATTTGGTTTGTTCACCGTTACGAGGTTTGGATGTAATTTTGGGTATGAACTGGTTAGAGCATAACTGTGTTCATATTAACTGTTATGACAAGTCTGTGAAGTTTTCTACTCCTGAAGAAGAGGAAGGTGGTCTGTTGTCTCCTAGACAGTTGCGGAAGTTGATGCAAGAGGAAGCACATATGTTCTCGTTAATAGTGTCGCTATCTATAGAGACTCAAGCTGTAATTGAGGAATTGCAGGTGGTGTGTGAATTTCCTGTAGTGTTTTCCCTGATGAAATTCCTGATGT
Source organism: Vicia faba (assembly GCA_948472305.1). NCBI lineage: Eukaryota > Viridiplantae > Streptophyta > Magnoliopsida > Fabales > Fabaceae > Vicia > Vicia faba. The sequence goes on from OX451740.1 coordinate 702,925,111, forward strand.
ACCGCCAGAGAGGGAAGTTGAATTTGCGATTGATCTTATACCTGGTATCAGACCTGTATCTATGGCACCATACAAAATATATGCATCTGAATTTTCAGAGTTGAAGAAACAATTGGAGGAGTTACTTGAGAAGAAGTTTGTAAGACCAAGTGTATCACCGTGGGGAGCTATAGTGTTGTTGGTAAAGAAGAAAGATGGAAGTATGAGGCTTTGTGTTGATTATAGACAGCTGAATAAAGTGGTGATTAAGAACAAGTATCCGCTTCCAAGAATAGATGACTTGATGGACCAATTGGTGGATGCTCGTGTGTTTAGTAAGATTGATTTGAGGTCGGGTTACCATCAGATTAAAGTGAAGGATGAAGATATTCAGAAGGCGGCTTTCAGAACGCGTTATGAACATTACGAGTATTCAGTGATGCCTTTCGGTGTTACTAATGCGCCGGGAGTATTCAAGGAATATATGAACCATATCTTTCATACTTATTTGGATCGGTTTGTAGTGGTATTCTTTGATGATATTTTGATTTAATCTAAGTCAGAAGAAGAGCATGCTGGACATTTAAGAGTAGTATTGCAAGTTTTGAAAGAGAAGAAGTTGTATGCAAAGCTTTCCAAGTGTGAGTTTTGGTTGAAAGAGGTTACTTTTCTTGGTCATGTGATTTCAGGTAGTGGCGTTGCTGTAGATCCATCGAAGGTTGATGCTGTGTTGCAATGGGAAACTCCAAAGTCAGCTACTGAGATTAGAAGTTTCTTTGGATTAGCTGGTTATTATAGAAGGTTTATTGAAGGGTTTTCTAAATTGTTACTTCCGTTGACTAAGTTGACTTGTAAAGGTAGAGCATTTGTATGGGATGTTCAATGCGAAGAAAGTTTTACGGAATTGAAGAAGAGGTTGACGTCGGCTCCGATTTTGATGTTGCCTAATCCAGGAGAGCCTTTTGTGGTTTATTGTGATGTTTTGTACCCCAAAATTTTCCCTCCCATTTCTCAATTAATATCTCACAAGATCTCCTTTGGTTCAAGACTGCACTAAGGTTGATCAACTCAAGACATCTCCTCAAGCACTGATGACTGAAAATTAAGGTTTGAGTTTGCACAAGGACAAATGGACTTTTAATTCCCCATTTTACTTTCATGGATCATTTTGTACTCTCAAGATTTCTCATGTCAAGTTTCAGGTATTGGATCGCATTTTTGCTCAGTCAATTGATCACATGACCAAAAATCAGCCGTATTGGTGAAAAAGTCAATTGTAGCACCAAAAGTCAAAATTTAACCTTTTGGTCAACATTAAGTTTCAAATATCACAATTCATCAAGACATTCAAAAATATCAAGCTTGATCATCAAGAAGTTAAGAAAGTCACAAGTCAATTTGAAAAGTCAAGATTTCCAAGACTTTGAAATTTTCTAAGTGTTTTTATACATGATAATTTCATCACTTCATGCCATTCTTTCACCAAGATGTAAGATGATTCAAAAGAAGCTTTCAACATGAAAGTTGTAGATCTCCATGATATCTACAACATTTCTTTACACGACTTCTCCTAAATATGCTTGGATCTCAAGTTATAGATTCATGAAGTCATGACATTTTCATTAAATACTTAGAGAAATTTTCAGCAGTTTTGGTCAGGATTTTATCCCAACTTCTTGGCATTTTTTCACATATTTACATGATGATTTTGTCAAAATGGCCAACATGAAAGTTGTATAGGGTGTTTCAAGCTTTCCAAAACATCCAAGAGCATGAATTTATCATATTTGAGCTAGGAGATACAAGGATCTGAAGTTGGGCATCCACCTTTGATTTGCAAGTCATTCTATTGAAGAACACACAACAAAACCCTTATGATATGCTGCATAATCTTATGTTGCAAGCATTCTTGCTTGCAAATCTCTACATAATTTAATGTTTACACCCACTTTTGAGCTATTACTCAAGTGTTTAAGTCATTATCCAAAGGATCTTTCCATTTATGGCATAAAGGCACCATTGTTATTCTTGAAAAGCAAGCTTTTTGTACAAAGTCTGTCTTGAGCCCATACCTTGCTTGTTTCTAATTTCACTCCACCATAAAACATGGAAATCAACCCCTCTAAACCAGCAACTTTGTTACTTCATCTTGGAACCATGGAGTACTTGACATAGTTTGATACTTACATCCTAACAAAACCATAACATGCTGTCTTGCAAACTTAGTCAGCTCATATGCACAAACCTCTTGCCTATAAATAGAAGAAGCATTTGCAAGAGAAGGAGGTTAGAAAAAAGGTTAAAGAGAGAGAGAGAGAGAGAGAGAGAGAGAGAGAGAAAGATAAGAGGAAAAATGGAGAAAGAAAACCAGAGGTTTTGTTAACAAACTCTCAAAAATCTCATAACTGAAAGAAGGTCATAACAGTCCACAAAGAAACACCTCGCGCTCAAAACATAAATTCTATTTGCAAGGTAAGTCTCCTTAACTTTAAACTCTTCATTTCAATCATCATCATTTGGTTCATTTTTTAGGCTAAAATGCAGTGACCTTTGAAGAAAAGGTTTGTAAAAAAAATCATGAACAGGCAGGTGTAAGGCAGTTGTTTTTCAGAATCATACAGCATGCAATCGATTGCACAACCATGCAAATCGATTGCACGGAGTTCCAGTAGACAAATTTCCAAAAAAATTGAGTGTGCAATCGATTGCACGGGGTTCCAGTAGCCAAATTTCCAAATTTTTTGACTGTGCAATCGATTGCACAACCATGCAAATCGATTGCACTGAAAGTCAGTAGCCAATGTTTTGAAAAACTGAAACGTGCAATCGATTTCACTAACATGCAAATCAATTGCACTAAAATAAAAATTTATTTTTTGCTTTGAAATAACTTGAATAAAGGATTGGACAATATAAAAATGTTTCTTTTGATCATTGAGCATCTATATCTTAAGTTCAAGGTAGGTATTATCATTATACCTTAAAATTTACTAAAGGCTTGAACCAAAGACTTCATCCAAATAGGTTTTTAGCTTAATAAATAATTTTTGCCTTCTTTATCAATCATGATTTGTCTTCATCAAAACCAAAGTGCATTCGAGAAGCTTGATTGTACGGCATGTGTCGACACATAAAGATCCAAAATGTTTTCTTCTTTATCTTTACATGCTTCATATATTTTCTTCAATATGGTTGTAATAGATAATTAGGACTTTAATTTCTTGCAATCCCCATTTGTAAATTTGTACACCCCATCCCCAAATGATTGTAATAGCGTAGGATATTTACTTTCCGCAATTTATAGCTTTATATATAACATGTTACTAATTAGGATTTGTATGTCAAGATAAAACCAATCAAATATAAAACCCTAATTCAAGACAAAATCAAGCATGAAAATTACACACTTGCACACAAACACCCCTAGGGTTATTCCACTTGGTTGCCTTATACAAAAATGGCCATATTACGCATGTGAGGTATCTTAGCAAAACAAACAAATATAAGATCATAGTCCCTCGATGACGCTATTCAAAGTTTCCTTACAAAAATGATCTTAGTCCCTCAAAATGCTAAGATACTTTGCAACATTGCTAATCATGGTCATACGATGACCCGGGCCCGTCCCTTCACATCTAAAGATGGGGCTTCTTACCAAAACAATGGTAAGATAGCAATGTCTAAAGGAGGAGGAAAAGAACACCTAAGACCTTTTGAGTAGGTAGATTCGCCCCTAGTTGCTTGCTTGCTCACAACAAAACATTTTTACACCAACACTCTCATTTGAAACATTTTCAAAAGAAAACACTTTGTATGCGTTCTTATAGAGACAAGAATCATCACAAAGACACCTTTTAAAAATCACTTTCAAAAACACATCTCACAAACACCTCTTTGAACTATTTTCGAAACAAACACTTTGTATGCGTTCTTATAGAGACGAGAACCATTACGAAGTTCCATTTTCAAAAATACTTTCAAAAACCACACACAAAGCACAATTTCAAACAAAAGAAAGTGATCTAGCAAGTAACTAAGAGCCCATGGAAAACCATGGATGAAAAGGGTATAAATACCTTCCCTTTTCATAATCTACCCCCCGAACTCAAGAAACAATCTCAAAGGTCTTTCCTGTGCTTTTTCACCTTTCCTTTTGGATAAAATAAAAGTCGGTGGCGACTCTTGCTAACTGCAACATTTGCGATAAAATGCAAAACCTTCAACTCAGTTCTCCCACCGTATCACATGATGCTTCTAAGATGGGTTTAGGAGGTGTGCTTATGCATAATGGTAAGGTAGTTGCTTATGCGTCAAGGCAGTAAAGGACTCATGAGAAGAACTACCCTACGCATGATTTAGAGCTTGTTGCAGTTGTTTTTGTGTTGAAGATTTGGAGGCATTATCTTTATGGTTCTAGATTTGAAGTGTTTAGTGACCATAAGAGCTTGAAGTATTTGTTTGATCAGAAAGAGCTGAATATGAGGCAACAAAGATGGTTGGAATTGTTAAAAGATTATGATTTCGGTTTGAATTATCATCCAGGAAAGGCGAATGTGGTAGCTGATGCATTGAGTAGAAAGACTTTACATATGTCAGCAATGATGATTAAAGAGTTGGAATAAATTGAGCAGTTCAGAGATATGAGCTTAGTTTGCGAGGTTACTCCGCAGAATGTTACATTGGGTATGTTGAATATTAATAATGAATTTTTAGACAGTATCAGAGAAGCTCAGAAGTTGGATGTGAAACTGGTAGATTTGATGGTTGGGATTGATCAGTCTGAGAATAGTGATTTTAAGCTAGATGCGCAAGATGTGTTGAGATTTCGTAATCGGATTTGTATTCCTGATGATGCTGAGATGAAGAAAGTGATACTTGAAGAGAATTCGTGGGATACTTGTCTTCCGTTGATAGAGTTCACTTATAATAATAGTTATCATTCTAGTATTGGGATGGCACCTTTTTAAGCGTTGTATGGTCGAAGATGTATAACTCTGTTATGTTGGCATGAATCTGGTGAAAGTGTAGTACTTGGACCTGAACTTGTTCATGAGACTACTGAGAAGGTGAAGTTGATTCGAGAAAAGATGAAAGCTGCCCAAAGTAGACAGAAGAGTTGTCATGACAAGCGAAGGAAAGATTTAGAATTTCAAGCTGGTGATCATGTGTTTTTGAGAGTTACACACGTGACTGGTGTTGGGAGAGCATTGAAGTCTAAGAAGCTCACGTCTCGTTTTATTAGACCGTATCAGATTTCGGAGAGAGTGGGGAATGTTGCTTATAGAGTGGCTTTATCGCCTAATCTTTCGAATTTGCATGATGTGTTTCATGTGTCGCAACTTCAGAAGTATGTTTCAGATCCGTCTCATGTGATTCATATGGATGGTGTGCAAGTACAGGATAATCTTACGGTGGAGATGATTCCTGTACGGATCACGGATCGTGAAATGAAGACTCTGAGGGGAAAAGAGATTGATTTGGTTAAAGTTGTTTGGCTAGGAGCTGTTGGTGAAAGCGTGACTTGGGAGTTGGAGAGCAAGATGCAGGACTCCTATCCTGAATTGTTTGATTGAGGTAAATTTTCGAGGACGAAAATATTCTAAGTGGGGGAGAGTTGTAACGCCTGTAATTTAATTAATTATTTAATTAAATTATTTTTGGAATATTTGTGAAGATGTTTTTTAATTAATTGGATTTATTTTATTAAGTGGAGAAATAATATTAGAAGTATAATATTATGTGGTGAAATAATATTAGAAGTATAATATTATTTGACGTGGGCTTGTTTTTGAAGGAATAAAAGTAATAAGGGGGTGTATTAGTTGTAAGACCAATAAGGAGTTAATAGAATAATAGGGTTGTTTTATTGTTGTTGGAATAGAATAGAAAGAAAGAAGCAGTAGAAGAATAAGGATTGAGAAAGAACGTGCAAGCTGCTAGAGAAAGAGGAATAACGACAAGAACGAGAATTCAACCAGAAATTGTAGAGAGACCTTCAATCCAAGGTAAGGGTGGGGTTATGACTCTATAATTGGGTTTATGATGATTGATATGTGGGGTTAGAGGTGATTGTTGTCTTGTTCTTGAATTGAAAATATATGATTGTTGTATGATGAGAATTGAGGAATTTTAGATGAATATTGATGCCATGATGTCGTTTGAAAGATGTAGTATTATAGGATGATTATAGGATGATTATAGGTGATGAATTATCACTATTATGTTAAGTTTTAGGGCTTTAATTATGGAACCGTAGTGAGATGCAGGGAAGAAAACGCAGAATATTGCAGTGATGAAAAATGTAGAATTATGCAGGGAAGAAAGACGCAGAATTTTGCGTGAGGGATATCAGAAGTTACTGTATTAGAACAATGAATTAATTAGGGATAGAGTTAGTCATAGTGTTCCTAGTTAGGTTAATATCAGGATAACAATTAAAATAGTATGATTAATAGAAAGTAGCAGTTCTGATGTTAGAAGTATGTTGTTAGAAGTTGCGTTAGAATAGTAAGAAGTAGAAGTTCTGATGTTAGACGTATGTTGTTAGAAGTTGCGATAGATTAGTAAGAAGTAGAAGTTCTGATGGTAGAAGTTGTGTTGGTTAGAAGTCATGTTGGTTAGAAGTTGTGTGGTCAGAAGTTGGGTTGTCAGAAGTTGGGTTGTCAGAAGATGTGCTGTCAGAAGTTGTGTTGTCAGAAGTTGTGTTGGTTAGAAGTTATATTGTCAGAGTTGTGTTGTCAGAAGTTGTGTTGTCAGAAGTTGAGTTGGTCAGAAGTTGTGTTGGCCAGAAGTTGTGATGTCAGAAGTTGTGTTGGTTAGAAGTCGTATTAGTTAGAAGTTGTGTTGGACAGAAGTTGCATTGGTCAGAAGTTGTGCTGGTTGTTGCATTAGTTTTTTACAAAATGATGAACGTTGGATGCTTAGAAGCTGTTGTTTGAACTATAACAGTAGGATAATGACGGTAATGACGTAAGAGTTACAGAATGGCAGTATTGAATTACTGTGGAATTAATGTACAACTGAGTTGTTAGTGAGAAGTTATTAATGATATTGTGTTGATGATTTATAATAAATAAATGACGTTTGATGAATTATTATGATGATATGAGATGTTGATGACGAGACGTTGAGATGAATTTTGAGATGTTGTTAATTTGAGATGTTTTTGAGATGTTGTTAATTTGAGATGAATTTCGAGATGTTGTTAATTTGAGATGTTGTTAACTTGGGTGTGTTATTACATTCATGGTTATGTCGCATACATTGCATTTTTGAGATGGATCTTATGCTCGTTGAGATGGCATGTATTGGTGAATTTTGAGATGAAGGCTATGCCTTGTTGATGCCTCTATTAATTGGCAAATTTTTGAGATGGGAGTTCTGCTCTAATGGTACCACATGCATTTGCATAGAATTGAGTCACATTATATGATTGCATAAAGAAGTGTATTTGGATGTTGGTGAATGTGTATATACGATGTAATTATTGTTGATTATGAGATGAGAAGTGGTGATATTATTGATCTAATTTTATATATTAATTATCATGCGCTTTATTATATTGTTAGATATCTCACCCCTTCTGTTTGAATGTTGCCCTTACGTTGGTAACGTGCAGGTAATCAAGAGTGAAGGTTGTATACCTTCGGTAGTTTGAGTCGGTGTCATTTCTCTGATATGTAACACTCGGGGGGATGAACGCTTGCTGTTTTAATTGTCGATTTTCAGTTGTTGAACGTTAAATTGATTATTATTAAACATATGCTGTTTTGAAGTTGTTGTTTTGTTGTTAGAGATGTTATTAAGAATTCCGTTGCGTAGATGTTGAGTTATTTAATTAAAGATGTTATGATGATGGTTCATCCGATGTTTTGAAAGTGTTATATATCCACGATAAATGCAATAAATTTTGATAAAGGAATTTGTGACGTCCCGATTCGTTTGCATGATTGAAATTTTATAACTCTGATTTATTTTATATAATTGCTTGGGGTAGAATTGGGGTGTTACAAAAGGTCTACTAGAAAAGCATTAGAATAAATCATTGGTCGATCTAAACTGAATTAGCAGGTGTTTATAATTGTCTTTAACTGGATAAGAATCAGAATAAATCTTTGGGCGATTTAAACTGAACCAGAGATAGGTGCCTACAGGAAAAGCATTAGGATAAATCATTGGTCAATTTAAACTGAACCAGCAGAGGTCTATAATCATCTTTAACTGGATAAGAATCAGAATAAATATTTGAGCGATTTAAGCTGAACCAGAGAAAGGTCTTGATTTTCTTCAACTGGATAAGAATCAAAATAAATCTTTGGTTGATTTAAACTGAACCAAAGAAAGGTCTACTGGAAAAGCGTCAAGATAAATCATTGGTCGATTTAAACTGAATCAGAAGATGTTTGTACTTAACTTTAACTGGATAAGAATCGGAATAAATCTTTGAGCGATTTAAACAGAATCATAGAAAGGTCTAGATTGTCTTTAACTGGATAAGAATCAGAATAAATCTTCGGGCATTTTAAATTGAACCAGAAAAAGTGTCTATTGGAAAAGAATCAGAATAAATCCTTGACCGATTTAAATTGAACTAGCAGATGTCTCTTTGAGAATGACCTTGTGAGCAAAATTCTAAAATAGCCTGTACATCGTCAACAAGGTCTGTTCAAAAGCATATTGTATGAGATTATGGTATTGTTTTCGTCATCCTCCCTCTAAAGGCTTATAGTTTTGAATCGAGAGTTGAATATCACAAAAGGAAGTAAAAGCATAGTATAGTGAAAACGAATGGATTAACTCAAGAAAAACATATGCAATGTATTAATGGAAAGAACCAAAGTCTGACATAAAGATAAGTGTTTTAACAAACAAAGAAATTATAAACAAAAATTCGAATGAACAAAAAGCTTCTCCTCCTGAATTTGTCACTTTAAATGGTATGCCTTGCAGCCTCAATATTTGAGGGATATAAGAATAAACTCAAAAACTCCTTCATCAATCAGGTCATGAATCTTATGTTTCAACGCCCAACAACTGTCAGTGTCATGCCCCAGACTGTTGAAGTGATACGCGCACCTTACATTAGGATTTTGATGGGAAGAAGAAGTATTGGGCTTATGAGGAGGATCCTTCAATGTAACTAGCTTGGCCTTCAACATGTGTTGCAATGCTTGAGCCAAAGACATGCTAATTTTAATAAATTGTCTTTTGGTTGTATTATTCTTACGTTGATTACCCTGTTGTTATTGGCGAGGTCGTTTTTGGACTTACGATGTAGTAGCAATACGGGAAGACATACTTTTAACCAAGCCAACTTCATGTCTCATCGGAGTTTGATTAATGATTTGCTCCCCCTTTTTAGCCGTTCGTCCCATACGGCTGTATTCGTCCTGATGAAGTTTGCTGACGAGAATTCTCAACTCTTCTTGCCCAGAGCTAAATTTTGGATAAGATCCTTCTGACCCATCATCTGGATTCTCATCGTTGCCATCTCAGCTTGCAATTGTTTCAACTGGGCATCCCTGTTGTCTTCAGGATTCTTCTTGGTCATGCTCCCAGTGAGAAGTGTTTTCAATTCCTCTTGTCCCTTGGATAGGTTCAGGAACATTTCTTAATACTCAGCCTCTTGAGTTTGGAGGTCTTTAACGGTCTGTTCGAGAGCCATTTTTCTTACTGAAATAAACAGCGAGAAAATGAGAAACTTGTCTTGAGAATATTTGTTATGTATTGACATACATGATATATGGATGCAATGTTTTCAAGGATCTCGCGGGATAAATACAAGAAAATGTTAGAATTTGAATGTTGATTGCAGCTTCTATTTGAAGAGCTTCGTATTGTTGAACGTCTTTCTACGAGAATCAAGCTCACCATGTCGAGTGGATCCTAGCTACTGACTCAAGACATCGTGCTTTGATGGCATTGGCTAGAGGAAAATAAATCCCCTTGCCCCTTGCTAGACGTCTAGTTCATCATAACCTACATTACAGGCCCTTGAGATCCTTGAAATGGTTAAGAAAATGATAAGTCATGATGTCATGATGCTATGATGTTATGTTCCAACAATTTAATCATACACAAGCAAAACACACAAGGCCGTAGGTTTAAGCTTGCATGGAGTAGTAGGTAAGCACCCTCTTGAAGTTTTAGTTGGATCAAATTATCCTATAAGAAAGTAACCGGGTTCTAAGGAATCTCAATATCATTGATCTTTCTTCATCAGGCATTGTTTCAACACAAGCGATCTTTTCTCGCGGCCGAAATATCCCGAAAGTCTGATCTCAATGAGTGTAGTATCGAGTATCAACTAATCTTCAGTTTTGAACAAAAGCCGACTGTCTTACTACTTTCTAATGGCCAATTTGTTTCAACTAAGGTTCTACGGTCAGTTAGTGCTTTATGACACCACTCAGCGGCCACGTATTCTCCTTGATTCAACTCAAGGGACACCGATACCCACAAATGTGTCACACTAACGTAGCTATCACTTCAACCATATCGGTCTACGTCATACAGTTTCCACGATCTATTGTTACTTACCTAAAATGCCCCAGATTCGGGTATAGGATCTTTACAAGAATACCAAAAAAACCCTTCAAGAATAAATCAAGCAAGTCAAACAAGGAAAGCATTTAAAATATGAACTATCTCTAAGTTAACCCCACTTTTAGTATTTCCCCAGTAGAGTCGCCAGTTCTGTAATACGGTAGGAGAACTGACTTTACTGGTTTTGCATTTTATCGCAAATGTTGCGGTTAGCAAGAGTCGCCACCGACTTTGATTTTATCCAACAAAGGAAAGGGTGAAAAGAACAGGAAATACCTTTTTTCAATATTTTGAGTTCGGGGGGTAGGTTATGGAAAGGAAAGGTATTATCACCCTTTCCATCCGTAGTTATCTACAGGCTCTTAGTTGCTAGCTCACTTTGAAAATGCTTTTTTGTGTAAGTGTATTTTGGAAAATATTTTTGAAAAGACGCCTTAGTGCAGCGAACTTTGTAATGATTCTCATATCGTTGAGAACGCATACAAAGTGTTTTTATCTTTGAAAATATTTAGAAAAAGAGAGTGTTTGTGTGAGAATTTTGTTTTGTAAGAATACAACTATGAACTGTCTACCTACTCGAATGGTCTTTGTTCTTTTCCTCTTTTCCTTTAGATAATGATATCCCACTATTGGTTGGTAGGTAGCCCTATCATTGGATGTTTGAGGGACAGGTGAGGGTCATCGTACAGTCACGAAGGCAACTCGTAAAATATTTTAGCAATTACTCTAAGGTACCAAGATCATTTACCGAGGCAGCATTGAAGGGACATCGAGGGACTATGATCTTTTAACCAAAGGGTCTTTGCAAAAACTTCTCACGTTCGAGAGACGTGACTGTTTATTTTCCAAAGGCAACAAGTGGAGGTACCTTAGATGTGCACAGGTGCGAAGTGTATTGTTTTCAGTAATGTTTATCCTAAATGTTAGGTTTTCTACCGTTTGCTTTTAAGTCTTATCATGCACGCCTATTTAATCTAGCAATTAGATATATACATAAGGGAAGAATATAAAAGTGCGGGAATTAAACTACGTTATTACATTGTTTCGGAGATGGGGAATACAAACCATAAAATGAGGATAAAAATGTAAAAGGGTCCTAATTAGCTATTACAAACTTTGGACAGTTACAATATTGAAAAAAATGCGAAAAAGTAAATAAACGCGCGGAGATTGAAGAGGGCAAGATATCTAAAAAAATTCCAAATATGAAAAATATTTTTGGTGTTTTTATTTAGAAAAATAATTGAATGATAATTAAAGCCTAATTATAATTATATTTTAATTAATAAAATGAATTTAAAGTGATTTAATTAATTAATTTTTATTATGAAAATAAAGTTAATTAATTAAAATCTATATCTATTTTTTTTTAATGATTTTATTGAAAAAAGTTATTAAAAATAGAAAATAATTTTTTTCTAAAAAGGACTATGGGCCTACTTTGTGAAAAGAAGATGGGGGTGCAAGGGGAGAAGGTTGTTCGTAATGTCCAGTTCGATGATCAATGGCTTCGGCGCCCTACCAATGGTAAAACACCATTTCTGCGTCAAACATTACATGTAATATATCCATCATGTTCTAATGATGCATAAGAGGAGATAAAACATGTTAGTAATGATTAAAAACGCAAGAATGCATAGTTTTGATTTTTACCAATTCCAAAAAAAAACCGGCGTGATGCACATATCATGTTCTGGTGTTCGAGGAGTACAACTATGGATCTAGATCAACTCCATTGATCTTCAGAAGGTGAATGCTAGCCTTAGTTCGGATTGGAACTTACTGGAAATGTGAGATATAATTTTCACAACTTCTTTGAATTTCAGATAATTTTTGGAGAACTTTTTGTGCAAGGATTTCATGGTCCTTTGGCATCGCTTTGCTTGCCTTTATATAGAGAATAAAATAGGAGCCAACAAGTATGGGAAGGGACAAGGTATTCATGCCCATGAAATCAATATTCCAACACATTGAAAACTTGCCTTCTTTGCATGATTCTTATCTCTTGGATGCCTTGCACGAATCTAGACATATTGTTGGCCTGTATTTGGGCTAACAAATATCGCATGGAATCAACTAATGAAGCCATGGTTTAAACAAGAATAAATTTTTGAAAACTTGCCTATTTAAGTTATTTATTTTCCATTTTGAGTCTTGCACGTCTTGGAAAGGTTTTAATGAGTTGTCATGAGTTGTCTTGGGCCTTTGGATGGTTGAAACAAGAAGCCCATGCCTTTATACCATTGTTTCATATTTGATTTTGTTTTATTTGTATTTAAATGTATAAAAATTCAAATAAAAGAAATAAAAATAATTAAAAAATATGTGAATGGATTTAGAGGTCCTCTAACACCTTACGAACATGTTTGAACATCAAAAGTTAGGCCCACTAGTTCAAAACTTCAATTTTGCTCATATTGCATTTCATGAATTTCTTCAAAATTTCCCAACTTGTGCAACTCATAACTTGCTCAATTTTGATCATTTGAAGATGATATTTTACTTTTTGGAAATCCCAAGATGTCCTCTACAATCTCTATGTTGATCATTTTTGCTTTTGAAGAATTTATCTTGATGTAAGTTACCTTGACAAACGTGTCTTTTGTTGACTTTTGAAAATGACCTATATTGTTTTAGCTCATATCTTCCAAATGAAGCATTTTTTAGACTTGAGAATAAACCCAAAGTTGTAGAGAATTGAATTTTCTTCAAAAGGAGCTTTTTTTCATACCCCAAATTTGTCCTACCTCGATGATTCTATTCTTCAAAATCGAAATAGAAGAAATATTCAATTAAAGGTGGTACAACAGTATCTGACGGCCCATCTTTATCCAAGACTAGGAGATGTATTTTAATAGGGGGGACTTTTAAATCAAACTCATTTGCATGGTATGTTGGCCAATGGTCCATGCGATTTGAAGATAGAAAATTATTTCAGAATAATAACTATTAAATAGTTGTTATTATAAAAGTTGAAATTAAAATAAGTCTACTTAAATAGCTATTACTTAATAATTGATTTTATTAAGGGCATTTAGATGTTATTTCGTGGTTAGTGAAAATGATGGTGGAAATTTACTTAGGTGGACCATTTCTTTTTGGTTGTCGAAACAAGGATGTGTATAAGGCCCATTAGGATGGCCCGTCTAAGGATTAGGGGAGAAAGGAAGGATGCGTGCTGAGAGTACTATTTTGTTTCAATAGAAAAGATATAGTATTATTAAAAAAAGCGGTTTGTTGTTTTAAGTAAATAAATAAATAGTACTTGTTTCAAGAAATAAAAGTGAAGCGTTTTTTTCTTTTTACAGTAGTGTTGTTAAAAGTTTTGTTTAGTCAAAAAAGAGAGTGTTGGGCTAAAGGCCAATTGGGTCCGGGTTAAAGAAAAATGCTTGCTGTAATACAAAAAATAATAATGAGTGGGTTGAACCAAAAAGAACATGTGTATGAAACTGTAGGGCTAAGAACGTAGGGCCCAATTATTTTTGTTGTTGCTGTGAACAAGGAAAAGGATTTGGCCCAAAAAAACATAACGAAACCATTACTGTATCAATTCACCAAGGATTATGTGCACGTTTTTCTCAATAACAATAACTGTTCAGATTTTAGCCAAAATTAATACATAAACAGGCACTGTTCAGATTGAATCCAGAAAGCTATACAAAATCATATCTTTTTCATATCAAATCTCAAGACTAAAATTTATTCTTCAAAATCAAATACAAGTGTAATAGTATACTAAATCAAATCTCCAAAACATTGCCAAATCTGGAAAAATCTATGCTGGACAGTATCAAATCCGAAAGAACAACATAATCAATTGCAATCCAAATCTAAACAAAATCTAAAAATTTAATATATTACAATAAACAATCGTATAGACCCTAAATCTATGCAACCAAATTCGTAACAGCAAGAAACCCTAATCTATCCTATAAATGCTAATTGGGAATAGGGAAAAAAGGGAGGGTTGGCCAACAAAAAAGGGTTTTACAAAAACAAGAACGTGGGCTTGACAGAAGAGGGAGGCGAGCATTTTGACTAAAAACGAGATTACTGAAGAAGAAGAACCTTGAACGAGCCCTTACCGCAGAAGATGAAGAGAGGGGGCGACTAGAGTTTCCGAATCGGAAAACCCTAATCGTCGTGGCCCGCTGCACCGTTCCTAATCACATGGCGCCACCGCTGACATTTTCTTCATACCATCACCAACTCTGAGCTCAACTGAGACTTACAAAAGGGAAGTGGATTAGAACCTAATCTATTGAAAGCGAAAGTCAGGAGACAGAGAAGCGAAAGGGGTATGATCGCATAGCTTCTTGTTGGGTTTGTTTGTTGATAGGGGTTTTGTTGGAGCGATAGGGTGACTTACGGCGGGGGAGAGCTTTGTTTTGTGCTGCCACTGTGGTGGTGCGATTAGGTTTAGAGAAAGAGAAGAAAGGTTGGTGTACGAGAGAGAGAGAGGAAATGGTAAAATAAGAAAAATGGGAAAAAATGAATTAAAACAAAAATGTTGTTATCCGTCTAATCATGTACATGCGTGACTATCTTAATTATCATGCGCCCTTTAATCATGTCCGTATGATCTTGATTGGATTACCATTTGGCCAAGTCTCACGCGATAACACATGCACCCTCACGCACTAGGTCACTCAGGCCCCCTCTAAGGCTGCATTTGGGTCTGGCCCATTTCTTTTAACACCCCCATCCCTAGTTTTACTAAATTACCATGCAACAATACACCCCCTTGTTTTACTTAACAGCTAGAAAATGCACCCCCAGGTTAAATCTATTATTTCTTTTGTTATTTTCAATACATTATATTTTTATCTATTTTTAATTCTTATACTTATGAAATTATATATATATATATATATATATATATATATATATATATATATATAAAATTATATATATATATATATATATATATATATAAAATTATATATATATATATATATATATATATATATATATATATATATATATATATATATATATATATATATATATATATATATATATATATATATATATATATATATATATATATATATATATATATATATATATATATATATATATATATATATATATATATATATAATTTTATATATATATATAATTTTATATATATATATTTATATTTGCAATAATTATTATTATTAATTTTTATATTAATTATTATTATTATTATTATTTATTATATCTTGAAGATAAAATATTTTTATATCAAAATGGCATATATTATTTTATATATTTTTTTGCAT
The DNA here is from genome assembly GCA_948472305.1 of Vicia faba. Lineage (NCBI taxonomy): Eukaryota > Viridiplantae > Streptophyta > Magnoliopsida > Fabales > Fabaceae > Vicia > Vicia faba. The sequence continues at coordinate 702,940,902 of OX451740.1, forward strand.
TAAATACCTTTTTATCAATCATGCATTAATCAAGACGTTTTGCAATTAATATTATTAAAAAATACAAACCAAATCTCAAACTATTTTTGCGAATAAAACTAAGCTAATCAACAGTCTTTTTTTGCAAATGGGTTTCAAACTAATTTTGGCTTACTGCGTACTCAGTCAAAATTTCCACAATCACTACTCCCGACCGAGTGCGAAGTGATTCAAAATATGTTTGCAAACCCCTACAAGACACCAACCCATATGAACTACGATTTGGGACTCTGATTCCTCATAAGAGGATACATAGGCATACGATCAAAAATTGTGGCGAGTCTTTCTAATTAAAACTTAAAACCCTGTTTATCCCAAACTTGAACCTAGAGTTTAATATCCTTGTGAACAAGGTAGATGAAAGGTTCCTAACACCTTCCTTTCATCTAATTGAGTCTGAAACCTAGAATCTCTGTCCGCGAATTAGGGTTTTCTGTTAGGTTCCCTTCCCTAGGATAAAAACTAATAGTGGTGACTCTTGATTTAAAAACTAGTTGCTACAGTTGGCGACTCTGCTGGGGACTTTCCTTAACCCTAGGTTTAGGTATTTTTGGGTTTCTATTTTTTTGCTTTATTTATTTATTGCATTTATCTACTTTATCTCATTTATTTACTGTTAATTTCTCTTATCATCATATATTTACTGCGTGGCGGGATTTTTTCTATCTCAAAAATATTTCCAATATAACCCTTAGAAAGAAGGTTCGTCTATTAGCTTAGGGGTGCATCATCCCTGCGAGTTTATGTGACGACTTCGCCTAGAGTCGGTGAACTTCGGAAAAAGGAATACTTATCGAGAGATATCCTCTTGATGAGTAGGACTTTGGAAGGTCACCCATGACTCTTTGTAACGGCCTTAACCTAAACTCTCATGACGAGACCTTTCACGACTTTGAGACGAAAGTTTCGGTCTATAAAGAGGCTCCATCTAAGGGAGGCCCTTATGCCTTTCCCCTATGGTGTTATTCATGACACCCTTAAGGAAGCCACCTTTTGGGAGGGTAGATCAATTGTAGGTCAAGACTAAGTAACCTACCTTATAAGGGTACTTATTACAAAAAGGCCCGTCACTCAACCTTACACCCACGCATTCATATATTTCATGTTTTCGTCATACATTCATCATATATTCGTCACCCGTTTCTTTGTCTTATTCACGGGGTACAAAAAAATTCGAGATCTCGGTGACTGTCTTTAAAAAATTGGATACCGAAGGAAACAACTTGTCTACGTCAGTGCGCCAAACATGTCTGTAAATCAAGGCCACAAAAGGGAAATAACGTGTTGAAGATTTTCTCAAGTTTTGTCCAGCAACAGTGAATGGTTTCAAGAGCAGATATCTGCAGGCGCGCCTAGAAGACTTATTTCCTTTTTTCCTGATTTCACGTAAATAAATTTTTGGCTTAAGATTGTAATATTTTTCAATATCTGAATTACTTTACTTTCAATAAAGGCGTTTTTTTTTTCACACACCGTTTGCGTATCTATTTTAAAGATCATTGCCAAGTAAAATAATAAAGGACAAGCATGTATCTAGCGAAATAAGACATTTAAAACAATAACCATTTCATATTCATACACATTCATTTGCACGTATGCATTCACGAACACCCGCATATCATGTCAAAACTCATTTTCCCACAAACATCTCTCCAGCTGAACCATTGGTAGAAGAAGATCGCCACCTCCTTGGCCTCGGTACTAGACCAGGGCTTATCAATAAAAAGCAATGGAGAAAATCGAGGAAACTCAGGCTGCGTTCAAAGAGGGTCTCGACCAAGTAAAGGGTGACGTAAGTTCAATGAAAGGAGATTTGAGTCAAGTTCTTCTGGCTTTGAAGAACATTATTGATAGGCAAGACCAAATTCCCAGGGTAGCTTTCGAGGAAGTAGCCCAAACCATTGGTGCATCGAGCGGTCACCAACTAAGGAAAGAGACGGAAGCAGGACCCTAAAAGTCCGCCATGGCCCAGCAAGAGGTTGAAGCTGAAGGATTTATCCCACCACCGTCAAAAGTAGGGGCATCACATACCCTATAAATTCCAACCAATAATGCGGATAATTACCTAGACTTACAATACGGAGATCATGACCCAGAGGATGCTCACCAGGCACCTCTGAAGACAACTGGTACTCATGCTGCAGATAACCCACTGGTAATGAATCAGAATAAATCCCTGGAAGAAAGACTAAAAGGTGTGGAGGGTTTCGACGCTTTCGAAGTAGACGTCTCGAAATGGGCCTAGTTCCTGATGTGGTGATTCCACCAAAGTTCAAAGTACCTGACTTTGAAAAATACAAGGGGCTCACTTGTCGAAGAAATCATCTCCGTATGTATTGCAGGAAGATGCATGCCCGTGCCCATGATCAGAAGCTGATGATCCATTATTTTCAAGATAGCCTGAGTGGGGCATCTTTAGACTGGTATATGCAATTGGAGCGAACGTATATTCGAACCTGGGAAGATCATACTAATGCTTTCCTAAAGCATTACAAATATAACCTGGACATGGCGCCTACCCGCATGCAACTCCAGAATCTGTCCCAGAAGAAAGAAGAATCCTTCAAGGAGTATGCTCAGAGATGGATGGAATTGGCATCCCGCGTGCAACCGTCGCTGTTAGAGAAGGAGTTAATAGACACGTTCATGGGAACTTTGCACGGGCTGTATTATGAGATGATGGTTGGAATTATCTCTTCGGGGTTCTCAGACCTAGTAACCATCGGAGAAAGAATCGAGACAGGATTAAAAAGTGGGAAGATATCAGGGGGACCATCAAATTCTCCCTACGATTCAAAGCGGTCTGCTTCAAACTTCACCAAAGGAAATGAGGGAGAGATTAATGTTGTAGCACCACAACCCATGGTTCAACAATCGTTAGTGATCCCCCTAGGGCAGCAGCAAGGCAGAAGGCCTCCTAGGAAATTTGATCCACTCCCTATGCCACCTAGCCAGTTATTGCAACAACTAGTTAAGGCATCCTTAGTGGAACTCAAGCCTCTAGCTTCTCCAGTCGGGCTACTCCCACGAAGATACAATGCCAATGAAAAATGTGAGTATCATGCTAATTCTCCTGGACATACCATAGAATAGTGTTGGCAATTCATACACAAGGTGTAGGATTTGTTGGAATCTCAAGACATCACCTTCGAGAAGCCCAACATCAAATCATACCCTACGTCGTTGCATGATAGGATAATAATAAATGAAATTAAGGTAGTCATTGACTCTGGGGCAAGCAGACGAGCAAAAACCCCGATAAACTCACTGAAAGAATATTAGTTGGAATATGGACTCCCGCTAGAACACATTGAAATTTTCGAAAGAGCTCTACAAAGGCTAGGAGACTAGGGGATAGTCCAGTTCGAACAATACCCTGAAGGAAAACATAAAGCTGCTCTGAGGGGTGAAGCACAGTTTCCTCTGATCCAAGAGACTTTTGACAAACCGTGGAGTAGTGCATGGCAAACATGGGGCAAAAATATCCAACAAAGCCAACACCAAAGGGGCAACTGAGTCTATCCAAGAATGCGCCCCAGGAGAAAAACCTCAAAAGATGGACGACCATGGAGATTCCTGAGATCTTTTTCTTTCCTAATTAATTTTTCTTGTTTTCGAAAGAATCTATGTCAAGCCCGAGAAATAGAGGTTGCTTGTAAGAGTTTCCCTGTTTTGTTTCGGACAATATTTACGATTAATAAAAGTTATATTTTGTTTTCAATTAAGATCCATTTTCTTTCTCTCGCATTTATATCTTAAATTTAAAAATGGCAATACTTTCTCTGCATACGCATCTTCAAATTTCATATACTAAATTTTCACCAAAACATGATAAGTGTGCAAATTCATTCCCAAATCCACTGATAATGTTACTGTTGCGACCCAATATAATTTTGATTCTCCTATCAACTAAGCGGAAGAGGAATATGATAAAGATCTTGAACTCTCTGAGAAAATGACGAGGGAAATAAAAAGAAAAGCTAACAATACGCAACCATATCAAGAGGCTATTAAGACCATTAATCTGAACAAAGGGGAATACTCGGAAGAAACCAAGCTAAGGGGCAAGGTTAGAGCGAAGCCACAAAGAAGCTGATCAAGTTATTATGCATGTCTACAGAAACAGACCAAGGCCAAATAGAGACAGTGCTGTAAAAATACGCAACTACGAAATACCAAGATCTGGCGAAGAACCCGAGCCAGGGGCATGTTAGGTATCCACATTCGACGAGGCTTTAAATGCACTGAGGCACGATATAGGGGAAGTATTGACTTCTCCAAAGAATGCTCACAGGCCATATACCAAGTCAATGATGAACGGGATGCTAAACATCAAAAACTGGTTCCATATCGGGATCATGTTTTGAAAATCGACTGCGGAATTCGTCAAAATCATTTTCAGTCACGTCCCACGAAAAGGAAATCAAATAACAGACGCCCTGGAAAATATATCATCTATATTCAAAGTAACTTGGTGAAACCATGAATCGTGCATCACAAACAGACATAATCAAGAGCCCACACTTTGTATTTCTATCAAAGAAAGACCGGATGACAAGCCTTGGTTTTACTACATCAAGAAATACCTCGAAAAACAAGCATGCCTCCAGCATCGACAAACGAACCCCACACAAATTAGCCATGGAATTCTTTCAAAGTAACGGTATACTATACAAGATGAACCACAACATGGTTTAGTACTCAAGAAGATTCTTCTACCTCGCCTCGACTTGCATGGTAAACGGACCCCCAACTACGAAGGTGTGTACGTAGTCAAAATAGTATCCTTTGGTGGTGGTCTTATCCCCACAACGATGGATGGGGAGGAACTACCGCATACGAAAAAACTCAGACGCAGTCAAAAATACTATGTATAAGAAGCTCGCTAAGCTCGAACCTTAAACAGAAGACTTAGGCAAAAAGGAGCATCCCAGTGGATCAAAAACCCAAAAGGGAGATCCAGGCAAAAATTAGGGGCATATAAACAAAAAATTTATCCCGGTGGATTGAAAACCCGAAAGGGAAATCCAGGAAAAAATTAGGGATCATTCAAAAAGAAATAAAGAATAAAAAGGTTGTGATATAAGAAATGCGACTACGAACCACGAAGGGAGAGATAGATCTCAAGCATACAATTCATAAGCAAAGGAGATGGGATCATTAAAAGGATATTGGAGAACAGCAGTAGCAATTATCAATTTTTTTTCCATTTACAGTTTTAAAACATTATGTAATTACCTCTTTCTAGGAATTTCATCTTGTATTCTCGCCTATTTAGAGGCCTATCAATAAAGCATTTGCTTTCTTTGCATCTTTCAAATTGCGCTTTTCTTTTCTCAGACTTGTTTACAAAATACTGCATTTATTACTTGTGAATATTATTTTGAAATCATTTCGGGGAATTAACAAAATAAAAGCATTTGATAAAACATCAAAAAACTATTTTGGTTAGAAAGATATCAAAAGAAAATCCACGTCTACATCCACACACATGGCTACTCCTACGTCTTGCAAATATGTACACATGTCTACGCCTGTATTTATGCATATCTATGCTCACGATGCAAAAAGTCTACGTCCATACACATGTCTGCGCCTATGCTTGCACTCGACAATACAAAGTCTATGCATATATCTACGCGTCCCTACGTAAAGTCTACGTCCATGTCGGCACCTATGCCTACACTTGCAACACAAAGTCTACGTCCGCACATGCATCCACATACATGTCTATTCTTACGTCTACAATATAAATTCCACACATGTGTCCATGTCTACGCCTATGTCTACGCTCGCGATGCAAAAAAAACAAAAAAAAACCAAGTCCGCACTTGCGCCTACGACTCCTACGAATCTACATACGTCTACGCTTACGCCTGTGCCTACGACATACGAATATACGTACGTCTATGCTTACGCCTACGCCTACTACGTACGAATCTACATACGTCCATGCTTACGCCTACGCCTGCATACAAATATATGCATAGGCTATTACCTACGTCTCCGTCTACGTCTACACCTGCATACAAATTTACGCATAGGCCATCATCTATGTTTACGCCTATGTTTACGCCTGCAATACAAAATCAATGCTCAAATTTTGCTAACATTGTCCACTGTGTTCAAGTTCAACAATACAACGAAGACACAATATACAATGCCGGGAATCGGTAACTATAAGCCAATGGTTCAAAGGAGAGAATGCCAGGAATAGTCTTCATAACATTTTAAGGCATACATACATCTCACGCATATTTCATACATACAATTTGCATAACGTACATACAATTTAAATTTTTTACATACATATTCAGGGTTCCATATCAATGTCAAACATCATATATTTTGCATACATACAACATTCAATACGCATGCATACACATGTATCGCCTAGCAAACAGACAAATAATTTCACCCTCAATTCAACTATCTAAGGGTCAACCAATGCAATACTTCTCCTACGATTCAACCCGTCACCTCAGTCTTCATGTTGTGACACATTCAGCCCATCACCTAAGTCTTCCCGCAGTGATGAGTTCCTTACAAACTCAGTACGTTGCTTCTAATCCGTAACGTATTTGCAAAAACTCAGTACGTTGCCTTTAAGCCGCAACGTATTCGTAAAAACCCAATACATTGCTTCTAAGCCACAATGTATTTGTAAAAATCAGTATGTTGCCTCTAAGCCGCAAAGTATTCGCAAAAACCCAGTACATTTCTTCTAAGCCTTAATGTATTTTCAAAACTCGGTGCGTTTCCTCTAAGCCGCAACGTATTCGCAAAAACCCAGTATGTTGCTTATAAGACGCAATGTATTTGCAAAACTCAGTGTCTTGCCTCTAAGCCGCAACATATTCGCAAAACTCACTACGTTGCTTCTAAGCCGCAATTTATTTGCAAAACTCAACATATTGCCTCTAAGCCACAATGTATTCACAAAACTCAGCATGTTTCCTCTAAGCCGCAACATATTCTCAAAGACCCATTACATTGCCTCTAAGGTGCAATGGATTCTCAACACTCCGTACGTTGCCTCTAAGCCGCAACATATTCTCAAATACCCATTACATTTCCTCTAAGCCGCAATAGATTCTTAGCACTCGGTACGTTGCCTCTAAGCTGCAACGCATTCTCAAAACCCATTGCATTGCCTCTAAGCTACAACACATTGTTAGAACTCAGTATATTGCTTCTAAGCTGCAATATATTATCCAAATCAGCACATTGCCTCTAAGCCGCAATGCATTACCCAAACTCAGAACATCATCTCAGACTTCATGCAGAGATGTTTAAAACAACAAATTTAGTTTATCACACCAAACTTCACGCAGTGATTTGCAAACCTGACCCATTGCCTCAGACTTCATGCAACAGTGTGTTCCAAATTCCAAACCATCATCTCAGACTTCATGCAACGATGTTCGAAACAAAACATTTACCTTATCACATCAGACTTCATGTAGTGATTTGCAAACATAACCCATTGCCTCATACTTCATGCAGGAATGTATTCCAAACTCCAAACCATCATCTCAGACTTCAGGAAGCGATGTTCGAAACCAAATGTAGCTCATCATGTCGGACTTCACGCAGTGAGTTGCAAACCTAACCCATTTCTGCAGACTTCATGCAGCAGTGCATTTCTTATTCCGCAACCCAGACCATCGTCTCAGACTTCATGCAGTAATGTTCAAAAACAAAACCTAGCTTATCGCCTCAGACTTCACGCAGCAATTTGCGAACCTAATCCATTGCCTCGGACTTCATGCAGCAATGTATTTCGTTACAACAGGTTCCAGACCATCGTCTCATACTTCATGCAATAATGTTCAAAACAAATTTAGCTTATCACATCAGACTTCACGTAGTGATTTGCAAACCTAACCCATTGCCTCAGTCTTCATGCAGCAATGTGTTTCTTATTCTACGACATAAATCATCGTCTCAGACTTCATGCGGCGATGTTCGAAACCAAATTTAGTTTATCAGATCAGACTTCACACAGTAATTCGCGAACCAAACACATTGCATAAATATTCATGCAGAAATGTGTTTCTTTATCCCATATCATAGATCATCCCCTTAGACTTCATGCCACGATAAAAAACAAAACTTTTACCCAATGCATCAGACTTCTTGCAGCAATGTATATTTCGTTAAACACCGATCGTCGCATCAGACTTCATGTTTCGATGCTCAAAAGAAAACAAAACTCAACATGTTGCTACTAAGGCGCAATGTATTTGCAAACTCAACATATTGCCTCTAAGCCGCAATGTATTCGCAAAATCAACACATTGCCTCTAAGCCGCAATGTATTCGCTAACTTAAAACATTGCCTCTAAGCTGTAATGTATCTGCAAACTCAACACATTTCCTCTAAGCCCCAATGTATTAATAAACTCAACACATTGCCTCTAAACCGCAATGTATCCACAGACTCAACACATTTCCTCTAATCCGCAATGTATTCGCTAACTCAACACATTGCCTCTAAACCGCAATGTATCTGCAAACTCAACACATTACCTCTAAGCTGCAACGTATTCGCAAACTCAACACATTGCCTCTAAGCCTCAATGTATTCGCAAACTCAATACATTTCCTCTAAGTCGCGATGTATTCGCAAAATCAACATATTGCCTCTAAGCCGCAATGTATCCGCAAACTCAACACATTTCCTCTAAGCCGCAATGTATTCGCAAACTCAACACATTGCCTTTAAGCCGTAATGTATCGGAAAACTAAACACATTGCCTCTAACCCGCAATGTATCCACAAACTCAACACATTTCATCTAAGCCGCAATGTATTCGCAAACTCAACACATTGCCTCTAAGCCGCAATGTATTTGCAAACTCAACACATTGCCTCTAAGACGCAATGTATTCGCTAACTCAACACATTGCCTCTAAGCCGCAATGTATCCGCAAACTCAACATGTTACCTCTAGGCCGCAATGTATTCTCAAAACTCAGCACATTGCCTCTAAGCCGCAATGTGTTATTCAAACTCAAACACATTGCCTCTAAGCTGCAATGCATTCTCCAAACTCAAACACATTGCCTCTAAGCCGCAATTCATTCTTCCAATTCAAACACATTGCCTCTAAGCCATAATGTATTATCCAAACCAACACATTGCCTCTAAGCCGCAATGCGTTCTTCAGATTCAAATAGATAGCCTCTCAGCCACAATATATTCATACTCAAAACATCGCCTCAGACATCATGCAACGATTCACAAACATAACCCATGGCCTCAGTCTTCAAGCAGCCATGCATCATCAATCAAAACCAAACCAAGACATACAAAATTACGCTCTTACGCTCAAAACCATTTGTCTCATAATCAAACCCTGGTAAGCGATACATCATCAACTTTGCCTACTTTCTTGAGACTCGTAAGGGTATGCTATATCAGTGTAACCTTATGTTTGTCGGACAAATTTGGGATACTTCAAGTATTCAATAAACTTTCGATCAAAATTCACAAGACTCGAGTTTTCTCACGCTATTCGATTGAAAGATGATTGAATAGGGGTAGCTGTCATACCCCAAATTTGTCATACCTCGATGATTCTATTCTTCAAGATCGAAATAGAAGAAATATTCAATTAAAGTTGGTACATCAGTATCTGACGACCCATCTTTATCCAAGACTAGGGGATGTATTTTAATAGGTGGGCTTTTTAAATCAAACTCATTCGCGTGGCATGTTAGCCAATAGCCCATGCGATTTGAGGATAGAAAAAATTATTTCAGAATAATAACTATTAAATAGTTGTTATTATAAAAGTTAAAATTAAAATAAGTCTACTTAAATAGATATTACTTAATAATTGATTTTATTAAGGGCATTTAGATGTTATTTCGTGGTTAGTGAAAAGGATGGTGGAAATTTACTTAGGTGGACCATTTCTATTTGGTTGTCCAAACAAGGATGTGTATAAGGCCCATTAGGATGGACCGTCTAAGGATTAGCGGAGAAAGGAAGGATGTGTGCTGAGAGTACTGTTTTGTTTCAATAGAAAAGAAATAGTATTATTAAAAAAAAAGCGGTTTGTTGTTTTAAGTAAATAAATAAATAGTACTTGTTTCAAGAAATAAGAGTGAAGCATTTTTTTTGCTTTTTACAGTAGTGTTGTTAAAAGTTTTGTTTAGTAAAAAAAGAGAGCATTGGGCTAAAGGCAAATTGGCCCCTGGTTAAAGAAAAATGCTTGTTGTAATACAAAAAATAATAATGAGTAGGTTGAACTAAAAAGAACACGTGTCTGGAATTGTTGGGCTAAGAACGCAAGGCCCATTTATTTTTGTTGTTGCTGTGAACAAGGAAAAGGATTTGGCCCAAGAAAACATAAAGAAACCATTACTGTATCAATTCACCAAGGATTATGCGCATGTTTTTCTCAATAACTATAATTGTTCAGATTTTAGCCAAAATTAATACATAAACAGGCAATGTTCAGATTGAATCCAAAAAGCTATACAAAATCATATCTTTTTCATATCAAATCTCAAGACTAAAATTTATTCTGCAAAATCAAATACAAGTGTAATATTAAACTAAATCAAATCTCCAAAACATTGCCAAATCTGGAAAAATCTATTATGGACAGTATTATATCCGAAAGAACAACAAAATCAATTGCAATCCAAATCTAAACAAAATCTGAAAATTTAATATATTACAGAATAAATCCAATCAATTAAAATAAATAATATTCTAAACCCTAAATCTATGCTAACCAAATTCGTAACAGTAAGAAACCCTAATCTATCCTATAAATGCTAATTGGGAATACAGAAAAAAGGGAGGGCTGGCCAACAAAAAAGGGTTTTACAGAAACAAGAACATGGGCTTGACAGAAGAGGGAGGCGAGCGTTTTAATAGAAAACGAGATTACTGAAGAACAAGAATCTTGAGTGAGCCCTTACTACTGAAGACGAAGAGAGGGGGCGAATAGAGTTTCCGAATCAGAAAACCCTAATCGTTGTGGCCCGATGCACCGTTCCTAATCGCATGACTGCGCCGCCGCTGACATTTTCTTCATACCATCACCAACTCCGAGCTCCACTGAGACCTACAAAAGGGAAAGTGTATTAGAACCTAATCTATTGAAAGCGAAAGTCAGGAGACAAAGATGCGAAAGGGGTATGATCGCATAGCTTCTTGTTGGCTTTGTTTGTTGATTGGGGTTTTGTTGGAGTGATAGGGTGATTTATGGCGGGGGAGGGCTTCGTTTTGTGCCGCCACGGTGGTGGTGCGATTAGGTTTAGAGAAAGAGAAGAAAGGTTGGTGTACGAGAGAGGGAGAGAGAGAGGAAACGGTAAAACAAGAAAAATGAGAAAAAATGAATTAAAACAAAAATGTTGTTATCCGTCTAATCCTGTACACGCGCGACTACCTTAATTATCATGTGTCCTTTAATCATGTCCATATGATCTTGATTGGACGGCCATCTGGGCAAGTCTCACGCGATAACACATGTACCCTCACGCACTAGATCACGTAGGCCCCCTCTCAAGCTGCGTTTGGGCCTGGCCCATTTCTTTTAACACCCCCATCCCTAGTTTTACTAAATTACCACGCAACAATACAGCCCCTGAACAGCCTATGTATTGGGATTATTTCAGATTATTTTCGACACCCCCCTTGTTTTACTTACCAGCTAGAAAATGCACCCCCAGGTTAAATCTATTATTTCTTTTGTTATTTTCAATACATTATATTTTTATCTATTTTTAATTCTTATACTTATAATATATTTTTTTATATAAGAGCTTGCTAGAAGAGTTGTTCACACGACTTCCCCCACCTCAATCTTAGTTTTTAAAACTTGTTTTCTTTACTGTATTCATTTTTCTTGTTTTGTTTGCCTCTGAACATGATATTACAATCAGGTTTAATATAACTCATCTTTTGACTCTGAATATTAGTGTTTATATTGCTTTTGATTCTTGACAAAATGGGGAGAACGTAAGATATTTCTAATAATAGTATATCGAGACATAATCTCAATCATTTTGAATATCATAAATTCTTGTTTCTTTTTTCTGAAATCAAAACAGGAACAAAACTCTGATGAAGACAAAAGTAGATGCATCAAAAGCTCTGATCAGAATGAACTCTAGGGAAGTAATTCATCTCTATCTGAGTACTCAACTCAGGCGTAGACTCTATATTACTTTATGTTCTGCCTATTTTGATTGAAATATCCTAGTTTTTATCATCATCAAAAAGGGGGAGATTGTTAGAACATAGTTTAATTCTACAACCCTTGTAAGAGTTTTTATTATAACAAACACAAAGAACAATTATGCACTCTAAAATTATATTATGTTTTGTAGAGAAGTTATGATGGAAGAAGATCAGAAGATAAGCTACAAGGTTGTTCCTGCTGTGAATGTAGACAATTCTCAAAAAGCTCTGATGAAAGAAGATCAAAAGTTGCTCTAAGAGAAACATTTTTTAACTATGATTACACAACTCTGGGAAAGTAAGTCTAACACTGCAAACTGGATCTTATGGCTCTGACCTTCAAAAGTTCTGAAGCAAGCAACAACGTATACCTCAATGTTCTGAAGCGTTACAAATCAAATATTTCCATTTCAAGAGTAACGGCTGGAAGGGAATAAGGATCTTTATTTTTGGAAAGCACCTTAATTGTCATTAATCAAGTTTTCAAATGATCATCCATGTTTCGCCTATTTAAACAACACTTGAGGATAAATCGTTTACAATTTTTCAAAACACTCAACAATGTAGAAATCTTTTCTAATCCTCAAACATACATTACTTTCAACTGTGTAAAATATCACAATACTATGATACTGTTTTGTAAGAAAACAATACTGTACACTGTATTACTACTATATTATTTAGTGCATTTCCTTGAAAAAACCAGGTTTTGGTTATACTAAAGAAGACTTTGGTAGTATTCAGAGTAGATTTGTAATCAAGATTGATTAGTGGATTAAGACCTCGTTGGAGAGAGGAGAAATCACCTTGACGGGTGGACTGGAGTAGTTTGAGTTCAAACGAACCAGGATAAAAATCAACATGTTCTTTCCATTGAATTTTAAGATTCCAATTCAACCCCCCTTCTTGTGTTTTTCAATTCTTCAGAGAGTCCCTCTGAAGGATTTTCCTCTCTGCACTCAAACAGACTCATCTTTAGAAATTATCCTCAGATATCTGGAAGCCTTCAAGAGTGATGGATTAATTCCAGATGTAAATATCCTTGATCTCAGGCAACAACCTCTAGAAGTTGCTACCAGAAAGACAAGAAAAAGGAAAGCTGCTGGAGAAGAAACTTCTTAGAAAACTCCCAAAGCTTCAAAAAAGAAAGAAATACAGGCATGGGTTAACTCCTTGAAGCAAGCTTGCATGGGTAATATTAACCTAGCTGCTTTTGATTCTCTCTATACTCAGTTTAGAAAATGGTTTTATTCTGAATCTCTAAAGATGGAGGAACTCAGTAATGAAATTATCTAACAGAACTTTTGCGATCACCTGAAAATCTTCAAGAATCAAGTTCTACGTCCCCGGGTAAGGAAACCCCTTCTTCTTCTGGAAAAAACTACTTGGGAAGTTGTTGTACCCCAATTTTTTCCCCTAAGACCCCTTCATCATACCATATTTATTCAATCACAACAAGATCACATCATGGCTTTTTGTTCTCCTCCCTATCTTTAGCTTTTCTCTTTGAGGAATCACCAAGCACCTTGACTTGTTTTTCTTTTGTGATCATGCATGTTTTGTTTTGACTTTCCTTTTAATTAATAAAATGCAATGTTGGTTTGTCTTACTTGTTAATAATGTAGGTAAAGGAAATGTGGCTTAGCAAGTTGATCCATGGGTTCATGAGTTTATTTCCATGCCCTAGTCAATAAAGCTTGAGAAATTCAAACCTCACCATTGAAGTTGTTTTGGAAGAAATGACATGGAAAATTTTATTTTGGTTCACCACATTTAAAAGTTATCAAGATTGATTCAAAAGTACAAGGGGTTGATTGAAGAATTTGTCATGGTTGGACAAGGTCTTGTTCCCATTGGTCACAAGTGCATATTTCTCTCAATTCTCAAGATATGGAAGTGGTTTTTGTTTCTATGAGTTCTCATTATCATCCTCAACAACTTCTATCTACAAATAAAAAAATTTGGTACAATAAGGTTGTTTAAAATTATCAAAGTTCCTCAAATCATTTTCTTGATCTAGGAACTAGGGTTTTGAACTTCAAAGAAGTATATCTTGCTCATATTTTGGTATTTTTGAGTGATTCCAAAAACATACTTCTCTTCAAAGGGTTTTTAACAAATCACTTCAAAAGTTTCAATGAGTTTTCATGTGGAAGAAACTTGATGATAAAGAAAGATTACAAGTCCTCAAGATGAAACCCTAACTTCCCATATGTGACTTCAAATGATCATAAATTGGTCAATTTTTATCACATTGATCCCACTCTTTTTCCATAATGATCTTGAGGATGTGAAATTTATTCCTTCTTTTATATGAAAAGTGAGAAAATGGATGGAAGATTCCCTAAGGATACAAAAGATTATAGGTGATTTCATGATTTTTTTTCCAACTTCAACAACTAACAACTCTCTCAATTTTTGGAGATTTTGAATGGTTCAAGTTTAAAAATGCCATTCAAGAGGTCTATTTCATGAAATCTTTTTTGGTCAAAAGCAAATTCAAGAGGAAGGCCATGTTTAGATGAAAAACATTATAGGTCACTTTTAAAGAAAAACTTGAAATATTTCTAAGTATGGAAAGTTAATCTCTTTTTCCCAACTTTGACTCATTGCAACTTTCAGCTCAAACATCCATTTGATTCAATTCTTTTACCATTGCAAAGCTTGTAATCTCATCTTTCTAAAGCATCAAGAACCATGCCTTAAGATGAAGAAGTGAAAAACACAAGAAGGGGAGGGTTGAATTGAAACTTAAAAATCAAAAGCAATAGACTCAAGATTTTTATCCTTGTTTGCTTGATCTCAAACTACTCCAGTCCACCCGCCAAGGTGATTTCGCCTCTCTCCAACGAGGACTTAATTCACTAATTAAACAAATTACAAATCTACTTTGACAACTTCCAAAGTCTTCTTGAGTATAACCACAACCCGGTTTATTTCAAGGAACAATATCTTAATCAAATAAAAATTTACTGTGTACTATTTGTTTTTCTTTACAAAAATTGTATCACTACTGTGATATATTATACTATTTGAATATAGAATGAATATGAATATTTGCAGCTTTTTGAGATTGTATGGAGAAGTCGTTAGCGAAATCGTAAACGATTTACCCTTTGAGCTTGTTTATATAGGCGTGGAAATTTGTCCAGATTCAAACGTGATAATGGACACTTAATGCACTTTCCATACTGAGAAGATTCTTATCTGAATGAATCTGTTGCATATGATACTGTCTTAATGGAAAAGTAACGCTTCAGAACTTGGGAATCTTGCTTGTTGCTTTACTTCAGAACTTTGATAACTCAGACATGAGGATCTATTGGCGTGTTAGACTTCTGTTCAGAATCAAAATATCTTTTAGCTTAGTGCAGATTCTGATCATCATTCTTCAGAACATTCTGATTACTCAGCATGAAAGATTATGTGGCTTAACTTATGATGTCGTTTCAGTTAGAACTTCTGTACAACATACAACACAAATTTAGAGTGCATATTTGTTCTTTGTGTTTGTTATCATCAAAAATCTTATAAGGGTTGTAGAATCAAACTATGTTCTAACAATCTCCCCCTTTTTGATGATGACAAAAACTAGGATTTTCAATAAAAATATATAGAACAAAAAGCTTAAGAGAGTCTCCCCCTGAGTTGAGTACTCAAATAGAGATGAATTACTTCCCTGAAGTTCCTTCTCATCAGAGATTTTGATGCATCTCCTTCTGTCTTTATCAGAATATGTTCTTGTTCATGCTTTCAGAAAAATAGATGTTAAGATATTCAGAATGTTTGAGACTTTGTCCCGGTATATTGTTATTGAAAATATCTTACATTCTTCCCCTTTTTGTCGGGTATCAAAAAGCAATATAATCAGATTTAAAAAGGTGATGATTTTTTTTGAAAACATATTGCAATGACACTTTTCAGAAATAAATAAGATAAGATGAATAATACAGAATACAAGATAAATAAAATCTAAGATGGAGGGGGAAGTCGTGTGAACAACACTTCCAGCAAGCTCTTAATTTGAGTGCTTGATTCTTCATGCTTTCCCAGAATATCCTTGATTTCTTTTGTTGTATCTTCTTGCCTATCCAATATATCCCTAATCTCTTTGTTTGTATCTTCTTGATTATCCAACCTTGCATGGATTAAAGCACTCTCCTTCTTCAACTCTTCTAGAGTTTGCATGACTAGAGACGTAGCTGGTGTATCCTCAAAGGTTGCATGTCGGTCAGAACACTCTACAACATCTTTTGATTCAACTACTTCTTCTGTTGCAATTTCCTTATCTGGAGAAATAGTCAAAGGGTGAATATCAGAACCTGGTTCAGTGGCTTCTGAAGTTTGATGCTCTTTCCAGTGAGCATTTTCCAGCAGAAGAATTTCTTTCTTGTCCCAGTGACTTAGAACTTGGTCTTTTAAGGCTTTCAGCTGATCACTGAAGTTCTGTTGAGCCATCTTATAGATCAATTCTTTCAGCCTCTAGGATTCAGAGTTGAACCGTTTTCTGAATCTATCCTACAGAGAATTATAAGCAGTAGGATTAGAATTCTCTTGACTTACTTGCGTTAGAGAAGTAACCCATTCCTGTATTTCTGTATCAAAAATCAGCAGGTTTTTACCAACATCTGTTTTGTTTAAGGTTGGTTTGGGTTTGGGAATGGCAATTTTCTGAGGTTGAAGCAAGAGGGTCTAGCGCTTCTAGATCAATGACAGTTATGAGATGATCAACTGGACGGTTAATTGGTGAGGGGTTAGGATAGTCAGAAATCAGGATTGGTGAGTGAGGAGTGTTTGGTGGTATGGAATCATATGGTAAAGGTATTTCTGGAATATCATGGATGGAAAGAGGTAAACGCACCATAAGAGGTTCTGTTATTTCAGGAGTTGGGGTAGTGGTATCAGAGTCTGTAAGGGAGTCTTCTGATTGGTTTGCGGTAGCTTGTTGATTTTCTAGTTCAGATGTTTCAGAATTTGGATTTCCAGGTTAAGGAGTGAGAGGGTTTTCATTTTCGGGTTGAGGTGAGTTGAGGTTTTGATGTTCTGATTGTGGAGAGTGTGGGTGTGGAGTTTTTGGTTGTTGAGACTGGATATTTGGATTTTCTGGGATTGGTGAGTGAAAGTCTTGATCAAACAGTTCAATATCAGAGAGAACTCTTGCAAGTTCTGGTTGATTTTGTTCTGGATTTGGATTGGGGGAGTGAGGTTCATTTAAGAAACTTCCAAGAGTTACAGATGGATCAAACTCTATGTCAAAATCCTCAAATGTTTATGGTGAGAGATTTTCCGTTGGTTGAGGGGGAATGGTTTCAGATGTTGGAACAACTATAGATTCTACAACAGAAAAAAAAGATGTGTTACCTTTCTTTTCGCAGCTTTGGGTGTCCTCTGAGAGGATCCTTCTCCCGTGGCCTTCCTCTTTCCGGATTTCTTCAGAACAACCTCTGGAGCTGGCTTGTGCAGGTCACATATGTTGAGTTCTAGAATAGTTCCATCTTCCTTGCAAGCTTCAAGGTATCTGACCACAATCTCTGGAGAGGCATCTATCTCAGAGGATAGTGGAAAATCCTTCAGAGGGATTCTCCTAGACGTGATGACCTCATGAGAAGAAATTGTTGGTTCCTTCTTAATGCTTTCAATAATCTTCATTTTCTTCATATTTTTGGCATTTAGTGGTTTCCCAGCAGTTGCTTCCAGAGTGATGATCTCTTGAGCCTTTGTCAGATGTTCTATCAGCCTGTTTTCCGTTAGAATATCTGAAATAAATATTCCTAGAGGAATCCAATCCCTCTTAGTTCTTTCTTCTTATCTTGTCTCTTTCACACTTGTTCTCAGATGGTTGAAGAGAAAATGTGGAAGATTTATTTTGGTCTTCTTTGCAATGAAGTATAACAAAAATTGTTGATCAATGTTGATGTAATCAGGGGAGCTTGTAGGCTTCCTGTGATTGATACATCCCAGAATGATCCTAGCCCATATTCTGTAATAATCTTTCAAGTCTCTTATCTTGCTGGATGGCTGTCCAGAAGTGAAAATGACCCTAGCAATAGATTTTAGGTCAGAACACTTGTCACCCATGTCAATGCATCTGACTCTGCCGCCATTGTACCCAATAATTTTCCCAATCAAGTCTTTTGTAATCACTATCTTCTTCCCTATAACATATGACGTAACCTGGTGGTTGGATGAAGTAGCATGAATCCAAAATTCTTTAACAAGAATAGGAAATGTTGGACCCAACAGACGATCAAAGTATATGTTCCATCCCTGTGTCGTTACATCTTCATACAGATCAAACCCGTTTTCCTTTAAACTCTCAAAATCGATGATCAATTCACATAGAACTTCAAGGTTATCGACCGGAGTGAGCAGTGTTCTAATGTGCCCCTCATATTGTTCTGTTAAAGAAGAACTAGGAGCATTATTGATATTCTTGATGCTTGATGAGGATGCCATTGTTCACACGGATTCGTTGAAG
Source organism: Vicia faba (assembly GCA_948472305.1). Taxonomy (NCBI): domain Eukaryota; kingdom Viridiplantae; phylum Streptophyta; class Magnoliopsida; order Fabales; family Fabaceae; genus Vicia; species Vicia faba. Next base: position 702,959,623 of record OX451740.1, read on the forward strand.
AAAACTGAGAGAAGGGGTTTTTGAAAAACTAGAGCAAGAGAGAATATTGAAAGCAGTAAGAAGTGAATGAAATAGTAAATGTTGAGTTTATAAACACTTTTGAAAACTTAATCAGTAAGAAAGAGAAAATGAGTAATGGTTATACTGAATTAATGAAACCTGAAATTAGGGGATTTCATGTAGATACTAAACAGTTACCATTGACAAGTGTCTCAATGCATCCAATCAAAGCCTTGGACCCTTCAGAATTTGAACGCGTGTTCATCCTCAGAAGGTAGCTTGTGAGAGGATGCCAGATGTTTGATGGTGTGAACTGCACGCCTCTATCTTTGAAATGAAAAGTTCAGATCTTCAAAGATAGATTCTGAGGCAACTATACTCCTAACTTCTGAAGACAAGTTGATCAGATGTTCACATAAAACAATAAGATTCTGATGGTTAGAATATGCAAATAAAAATTCTTATTCTTGATATAATTTCATGCTGAGATGTTTCAGAATGAAATTAAATCTATCTTCATAAAGGAGTTTTGTAAACACATCAGCCCATTGGTGGTCTGTGTCAATAAATTTTAAAGAGAGAATTCCTTTCTGAATATAGTCCCTAATAAAATGATGTTTTGATTCTATATGATTATACCTAGAATGCAAAATTGGATTCCTGAATAAACAGATAGCAGAAGTGTTATCACAAAAAATAGGGATGTTACTCTCAAATATATTGAAGTCTTCAAGCTGACTTTTCATTTAGAGCATCTGTGTGCTACATCCAGCAGCTGCTATGTATTCAGCTTCTTCTGTTGACAACGCAATTGTGGATTGTCTCTTGCTGCTCCATAAGATCAGATTGTCTCCCTAAAATTGGAAGCTTCCATAAGTACTTTTACACTCTCCTCTGTCTCCAGCAAAGTCAGTGTGATCGGTGGAAATAGAACTGACTATTTTTTAAGCTGGTTTCGCAAAATGTCGCGGTAAGCAAGAGTTGCCACCGTCTTTTATGTTCTCCAACATGGAAAGGACAAAAGCACAGCAAAATTCCTTCTTTGAGAATGTTTCTCGGTTCGGGAGGTAGATTTATAGAAAGGGAAGGTGTTAGCACCCTTTCTATCCGTGGTTATCCACGGGCTCTTAGGTACTTGCTCTTATGTTTTCAAAAAATTGTTTGCTTTTCAAGTGTGTGTGGGTTTTGAAAAAAGTTTCGTTTGAAAAATTTCTAAGTAACTCTTGTATCTGTCCTCAAGAGTGTATAAAAAATTTGTTTGAAAACTTTTAGAAAGTGTGAGGTATGAGAAGTATTTTTGTTTGTTTTGAGAAAGAGCAAGTACCCATGAGAATCTACCTACTCTAAGGAATTAGGTTGTGTAAGAGTCCTTTAGATAGTGCTATCCCACTATTGAGAGGTAGGTAGCGCCGTCGTTGGAGGTGTTTGGGTCAATTCGATTAAGGGACAGTGTGGTCACCGAAGCAATGGTAGGACACCTTAGCGGTAACCCTAATGTCCTAGATCCTTTTATCCGAGGCAACCGTTTCGAGGCAACTGGATCTTTAGACAGGAGGGCGACCTCTAAGACACCCTATACTTGATGATCATGTTCGAGGCAACCAGTGAGGCGTACCCTAGGAGTGGCATGTGCATGTGTGTTGTTTTTCAGTTAAGTTGTCTTTGCATGTTATTTGTGAGCTACGGATTAATTTTATTATTCATACATTCTTTCATGCATTTTTTTAACAGTTAGGAGTGCGGAAAATAAATTGCGGAAAGGTAAATCTAACTATTACAAGGCGCGGGTCTATACATCGCCAAAAACAAAAACCCGTTTTGAAAATAAGAATGCGGGAAAAATAAAGAAAACGGTAAAAGATCCTAATTAACTATTACATTTCCTGAGCAGATACAAAATAATGAATTAAAAAAAATAAATACGCACGAAAGAATAAATCGGGAACGTCCTTAGGGTTTTGACCCTTTTTGAGAAAGAATTGAATTTTTGTCCCTTTTTTGCAATTAATTAAAAATTAAGCCTAATTACTAATTAATTAATTATTTATTAAAAGAAAAAAATTTTTTTTTGTGTTTTTTATGTTTTTAATGAAATAAAATAAAAAGAAGAAAAAATGTCAAAAGAAAAGCCTAAGTCTACATTTGTTTTTATTTATTGTAAAAAAGGTATTAAAGTTAACTAATTTAATTTAATTTACATTTATTTACAAAATAAGTTAATAAATAATAAAAATGCTTTTTTTTGGTTTTTCTGAATTTTATTATGAAAATGTTAATTAATTAATTAATTAAATAATAATAATTAGTAAAAGCAAATAAAAAGAAAAAAAGAAAACAAAAAGAAAAATTAATGAATGAACTAGGGGGTATTGGGCCCTGATGGAGGTGCATCTGGAATTTATGTGGCCCATTTGCATCAAGCCCTTTTGACTTTTGAAATTGCCTGGGGCATGGGTTGACCAGGAGCATGGTGCTCCTCATCTTTTGGCCTTTGGATCTGTGGGACTGGCCACTTGGCGCCTGGGATCTGGACATGCATGGTGGTCCTGCTTTTGAGAATCTGCACGTGAACATGTAAAGGAAAGAAAAATAAAGACTTTGGGTGGACCTGGGAATCAAACCCAGGTCCCAACGATGATCAGCCAGATGCCTAACCACTCCACCACGCGTTTGCTTCTGTTTATATAATGAGTAATAAATATAATATAAAAAACTAACGCTTATGCTGGAATTTTACAAAATGCGCACATATTATTTGAATGCTCCAACCATAGTTTAACACGTCAGTCATCTTCTTCCTTTTCCCTGCAACATAAAATCAAATAGCGGGGGTTTTAAACCCCCATAACCTGCAACTATCAAAAATAGCGAATAGAAATGGGTGCAAGATAAATTGTTCGCGAGGGTATGAGTGTGTTCGTCTCGTCAAGCCGGTTTCAACCATGGGCATCTCAAGGTCTAATTTTTCTGATAGAGCAAAGCCCCAAATTCGCAGCTTGGAAACCCTAGATTTTGACAATGGTATTTTTTGGTTCATGACACCATAATCCAATTGAACCACACCATTAGTTTCCTGTGAGCTCTAACAACATAAAACAACCAAGAAATTATATCAATGATGCATGAATTATGAATTGCAACTGTGAAAATAAATTCCAAACCGTGTGACTGTAAATGGCGTTTCCTTGAGCTTTAAAGCTTGTTTCTGATAGCAAAATGTTCCTGGGGGTGTTAGAAATATGTTTGAATCTTTAAATTGTTGTGAAAGGGGCTGGAGGATTGAAAATAGTTTTGGCTTTTTTGCTTGATTTTTGAATATTGGTTATGGTGTTTGCAGCAGCTTTTTTTAGTGAAATGTATTAGGTTCTGGTTCAGCATATGTATGGGAATGCATTTAGGTCAGCAACTGAGCCAATGATTCCAAACTTGGTTCAAAACCATGATTTTGTGCACAAAATAGCCTTACAGAAATTTGGTAGTTGGCATATGCTGTATGAAAGCAATTCAAACCACAAAGATGCCATTTAATTAATTTTTTGATTTTATTTGAATTTTTATGGATTTAAAATGAATTAAATCAATAAAAATTAAATAAAATGGAAAAATGAATGTTTGGTCTTGAAATTAATCATGGGACACGTGGGTGGCATGAAAAGGCTGAAACAAGTGGAAGAAAGTGGGCCCTTTTGTCAAAAATTGAAGTTTCAAGGATATTTGACTTTTGCACATTCCCAAAAATTTCCCAACTTCTCCAATGCATATCTTGCTCAATTTTGATCATATGAACATGTTCTTGGACATTTTGGAAAGTTCTTGAAGTCCTCTAACCAATGCCTTTTGTCCCATGTCATTTGGATTTACCAATCTCAAGTTATGGTCTTTGACTTAAAGTGCATTTTTGTTGACTTTTGAAAATGACCTATAATGTTGAAATTGATAACTTTTTGTGAGAGCATTTCTTGGACTTGGAATGTGAAGATGAGTTGTAGGAAATGTCATCCCCTTAAAAATGAGCATTGGATGGGATTTTTCTGATGAACCATGAAAACGTTATGCCCTCGTCAAGTTACAGTTGACTTTTCAACTGTCCAAAAATGGAAACTTTTGCATCTTGATGATTTTTGAGCCATTCTTGTGGAATCATGATCAAGACTTGATCAAATGATGATTGTGGCTTCAAAATAAGATGTTGACCAAAATTTTTGACTTTTGACTGCCAAATGACCATTTTACCCCTACAGTTGACTGTGGAGCAACTAGGGCTTTTGACTGTGCAACTTGGCCCTGTGAGCCTTGAAACTTGGCATGTGGATGCTTGACAATGTATATAGGCATATGGGACTTGATTGAGCCCTTGAAAACCTCAACTTCCTAGCAAGAACCAAAACCCTAATTTTGACTGGCTTAGGAGGATGGTTTGACTGTGCAACCCTTGAGTAGGCTTGAGCAAATTGAGATGATGCTTGTCAAAACTTTGAAGAATATGGGAGGGCAAATTTTGGGGTACAACAGTTGCCCCTGTTCAATCTTCTTATATCTGAGGATGTAGATTGGCTTGCGTGCCTTTCGTGATCCAAAGGTGGAAGATGATTGAACACTAGAGTGCCCAAAAATTTGCACTCGCATAGTAGAGTATCAGCAGTGTGATGGCGGGAATGGGCTTACAGATGCCATTTGGAGAGATGGTGGATAGGAGGATGGGCTTATAGATGCCATCTGGAGATGTGACAGAACTTTGTCGGGAATGGGCTTATAGATGCCATTTGGAAATGTGATGGATAGTTGTGGAGATGGGCTTATAGATGCCATCGGAAGGTGTCGATCGCGTAAGAGATTCCTTAGCGAGAACTTGCGTATTTTGAGAAAGGAAGATGGTTTCCTGGCCTGTTACAGGTGTTGATCTTCAAACTCTTCATGCAGATATGCCCTGGCCGGATACAGGTATCGAATCTACAATCAATTGTTCACAGATATGCCCTGGCTAAGTACAGGAATCGAATCTGGAATTTCAGAAGGTTGCTTACAGACGTGCCCTGGCTGGATATAGGTATCGAATCTACAAACAAATCGCTCACAGATGTGCCCTGGCTGGATACAGGAATCGAATCTGGAATCAGTCGTCTACAGATATGCCCTGGCTGGATACAGGAGTCGAATCTCTAAACTCTTCATGCAGATGTGCCCTGGCTGGATACAGGTATCGAATCTACACTCAATCGCTCACAGATATGCCCTGGCTAGATACAGGAATCGAATATGGAGTTCTTCGTCTACAGATATGCCCTGGCTGGATACAAGAGTCGAATCTCTAAACTCTTCATGCAGACGTGCCCTGGCTGGATACAGGTGTCGAATCTACAATCAGTCTCTCACAGATATGCCCTGGCTAGATACAGGAATCGAATCTGGAATTAGTCGTCTACAGATATGCCCTGGCTGGATACAGGTATCGAATCTCTAAACTCTTCATGCAGACATGCCCTGGCTAGATACATGTGTCGAATCTACAATCAGTTACTCACAGATATGCCCTGGCTAGATACAAGTATCAAATCTGGAATTAGTTGTCTACAGATATGCCCTGGCTGGATACAGGTATCGAATCTCTAAACTCTTCATGCAGATATGCCCTGGCTTGATACAGGTATCGAATCTACAATCAGTTACTCACAGATATGCCCTGGCTAGATACAGGTATCGAATCTGGAATTGGTCATCTACAGATATGCCCTGGCTGGATACAGGAATCGAATCTGGAATTTGACAGTTGATAGTAATCATCTTTGTATTGACCTTTTTCCTGAAAAGGCAAAACATCAGTTGTATGCAATGTCATGATGTATGAAATGCATGATGTGATGATGTTCTCAAGAATAAATGAGATTGTGTGTTTAGGATGCGTATATGCATGCGTCATGGTGTATGATAACGTGATGTTTATGAATGTATTCTCGTCTAGGAAAATAAATCCTTGACGAATGCCGGGAGCTTGTTAAATCCTGGGCTGATGTTTGAAGAGTAGCATTCTTCATTTCCGCTGGGGATGATGATTGCAAGAATACCAGTAGGAGAAGATGACTCCGTTAGGGAATAAACTTGTTGGAGAGATACTCTGCGGGGAATTACTCTGTGGGAAGAGATACTTCGCTGAGGTTTTGGTGATAACTCCGCTCGGGATACCGTTGATAAGCTTGTTGGGGAATTTTGATGAACTCCGCTGGGGGGATAGGAAGAGCTTCGCCGAGGACGATCTTTCCGTTGTAATTAGCTGAGGATAACCCAGTTATAAGCTCTGGTGGGGAATAACCTTTGAATATGGTCGGGGAGATGCGTTCGTACTCTGCATGGGATAAGCTTCCAGAATCTACTGGGGATAAGCTTCCAGAATCTACTAGGGAGATGGATTCAACTCTCCTGGGGAAACTTTTGAGGACTTCATTGGGGAAAGACTCCACTGGATGTCTGGTATTCCGCCGGGGAACAATCTTATATTAAGACTTCCGGGGATGCTTGTAGAGGAACATCTGTATACTCCGCTGGGGAATATTGAGATTTTCTAGGGATACCCAACTTCCTTAAGGCTGACAGTAGACTAACTCTGCTTGGGGAGAGTATCGCTGACTTGCTGGAGATACTGTTCCTTTTCGGGGCTGATGGGGGACCAACTCTGCTTGGGGAGAATTGTTGAATCTGGTCTTACTCTGCGGGGAGTGAAGATATCTTGGTTACGTTCTTCAGCCGAACCTACCTTGGTACCTTGGTGGACAGAGCAACTAGATTGCTTAGACAATTCTTATTATTGCCCCTGTTTCTGATGTCACCTGTAATTAATCCTTTGTTTTGCATGCAAATATTTGTGAGTTAGCAATTAATGTCAAATGCATATATCAAAAATGAACATTGGACGTTCTTTGCAAAACAAAACAGAAAAAGGAAAAACAATCGGCAATTGGTCTGAAAAATGAATTTGTATTGATTTTTGAATTTGCCTGTAAATAGGCGTTTATGTACAAGAGGCTGACGTCCTAGTAAGAGAACGCCTCCGAACAACAGAGTTTATACAAAAGGAAAACAAAACAGCTATGTGCAAAATCCCACTGGGTTCCAACTCTACTATCGCCTTTATGTCTTCAAGCGTCTCATCACTTTTGCTGCGTAGTTGGAGATGAAGCTGACTGATCGATGCCGTCTGAGCCTGATAGTTGATGCCGAATTTTGGATGCAAGGTGATCCAATGAGACATAGTATTACGCTTTAATCCCTAACTTTTGCCTGAACCTCCCTTTCGGGTTTTCGGTCCACCGGGATACCCATTTTTGCCCAAGCTGCCTTTTCAGGTTTTCGACTTGCCGGGTGTATAGATTTTTTCCTTTCATCCCTTATTTTTGCCCGAACCCTTTTGGTTCGCCGGGAAGCCCTTATTTTTGCCTAGGTGTGTCAACCTAGCGGGTCTTTAATTCATGCGTAGTATCTTTTTACTATGTCTGCATTGGCAGGGTGAGGAAGGTCGTCACCATCCATGGTAGTTAGAATCATCGCTCCTCCTGAGAAGATATTCTTAACCACAAATGGCCCTTCGTACGTAGGGGTCCATTTGCCCCTGGGATCACTTTGAGGAAGAATGATGCGCTTGATTACCAGGTCCCCAACTTGATACTCTTGTCGTCTGACTTTCTTGTTAAATGCCCTGATCATCCGTTTTTGGTACGTTTGACCATGACAAATAGCGGTGAGTCTCTTTTCATCAATCAAGTTTAATTGATTAAGTCGAGTCTGGATCCAGTCATCTTCGTTCAAACCTGCATCCTTCATTATCCGGAGAGAGGGTATCTGGACTTCAATAGGCAAGACTGCCTCCATGCCATAGACCAAGGAAAGAGGTGTTTCCCCTATTGACGTTCGTGCTGAGGTACAATACCCATGAAGAGCAAACAGTAACATCTCGTGCCAATCTTTATAGGTCACTGTCATCTTCTGCACAATCTTCTTGATATTCTTATTTGCCGCTTCGACAACCCCATTCATCTTCGGTCGGTAGGGAGAAGAGTTGTGGTGATGTATCTTGAATTGCTCGCAGAGCTCAGTGATCATCTTGTTGTTAAGATTGGTACCATTGTCCGTAATGATCCTCTCAGGTACACTGTATCGACAGATCAGGTTGTGCCGAATGAACCGTGCCACGACGTTCTTGGTTACGGTAGCATAGGAAGCTGCTTCAACCCACTTCGTAAAGTAATCAATTGCTACCAGGATGAAGCGATGCCCATTGGATGCCGTAGGTATGATCTCACCGATCATATCAATACCCGACATTGCAAAAGGCCAAGGTGCTGTCAAGACGTTCAGAGGAATTGGAGGAATGTGCACCTTATCAGCATAGATCTGGCATTTGTGACACGTCCGAGAATGTTGGTAACAGTCGGCTTCCATTGTGGACCAGAAATATCCTGCCCGAAGGATTTTCTTTTCCATGGTATGTCCACTGGAATTCATTCCGAAGGTACCTTCATGTAGCTCTGCCATGATCCTTTCTGCTCCAGTCTTATCCACACAATGCAGTAAGGTTGAATCATGGTTTCATTTGTAGAGAATGCCGTTGCTGAGGAAGAACTTTACCGCGAACCTTCTCAGAAACTTTTTGTCATTAACAGATGCACCCTCGGGGTATTCTTGAGCTTCCAAGTACCTCTTCACTTCATGATACCAAGGTTTTTCTGTTACCTCTTCAGCCTCAAGATCACAGCAATGTGCAGGTTCATCCAACTTCCAGATAATGATCCGGGGAGCCTCGTTGTCCCATTTGACTTTGAACATAGAAGACATCGTAGCCAGCGCGTCCGCCAACTGATTCTCCTCTCTTGGGAAGTGTTCAAAAGTTATCTCCTCGAAGTGGGGAATCAACGTCAACACATACTCTTTGTAAGGAATAAGATTTGGGTGTTTCGTATCCCACTCGCCTTTGATCTGATTGATCACGAGAGCGAAATCTCCGAAGACACTCAGAAACTTGATCCTTAAGTCAATTAAAGCTTGAAGACCCGTGATACATGCTTCATACTTCGCCATGTTGTTGGTGCAGTTGAAACATAGTCGGGCGGTAAGTGGAGTATGAGTGCCTTTAGGGGATATGATCACAGCGCCAATACCATTACCCAAAGCATTTGAGGCTCCGTCAAAGTGCATAGACCATCGGGATCTTTCCTCGGGTCCTTCATCCGGTCCAGGTACTTCACAATCAGTGACTACCATAATATCCTCGTCTGGAAATTCAAAGTTCATGGATCGGTAGTCATCCATTGCCTGGTGTGCCAAATGGTCTGCCAATACACTTCCCTTGATTGCTTTCTGAGTCGTGTACTGGATGTCTTATTCTGTCAAGATCATCTTCCATCTTGCTATTCTTCCAGACAGAGCGGGCTTTTCGAAGATGTACTTGATGGGATCCATTTTAGAAATCAACAGAGTAGTGTGATTCAACATATACTGTCTCAGCCGGTGAGCAGCCCATACCAAAGCGCAGCAAGTTTTCTCGAGTAGTGAGTATCGGGTCTCACAGTCGGTAAACTTTTTGCTAAGGTAATAAATAGCATGCTCTTTTCGGCCAGACTCGTCATGTTGCCCCAGCACACACCCCATTGAGTTGTCCAGTACTGTCAAGTATAAGATTAGAGGTCTCCCTTCAACCGGTGGCATAAGAATGGGTGGTTCTTGGAGATACTCTTTGATTTTTTCGAAAGCGGCCTGACATTCATCGTTCCAACGTACTACTTGATCTTTCTTCAGTAACTTGAAGATTGGTTCACAGGTAGCAGTTAGGTGCGAGATGAATCGGGCAATGTAGTTCAGCCGTCCTAGAAAGCCTCTGACTTCTTTTTCTGTCTTGGGAGTTGGCATCTCTTGTATGGCTTTCACTTTGGCAGGGTCCACTTGAATACCTTTGTCGCTTACGACGAAGCCTAGTAGTTTTCCAGATCTCACCCCGAAGGTGCACTTGTTCGGGTTCAACCTCAGCTTGTATAACTTCAGACGGTCAAACAGCTTCTGTAGATGGTCAAGGTGTTCCTCCTCAGTTTGGGACCTTGCAATCATATCGTCAACATATACTTCAATCTCATGATGTATCATGTCATGAAATAAAGCAACCATGGCACGTTGGTAGGTTGCCCCAGCATTTTTCAACCCAAAAGGCATGACCTTGTAGCAAAAGGTGCCCCACTGAGTAACAAAAGTTGTCTTCTCCATGTCTTCAGGAGCCATCTTGATCTGATTATAACCGGAGAAGCCGTCCATGAAGGAGAATACTTTATGCTGAGCAGTGTTGTCAACCAGAACGTCGATGTGGGGTAGAGGGAAATCATCCTTAGGGCTTGCCCTATTCAAATCCCTGTAGTCAACACACATTCCGACCTTACCATCCTTCTTCGGCACTGGAACCACGTTGGCAACCCACTGAGGGTAAGAAGTCACTGCTAGAAAACCGGTGTCAAATTGTTTCATAACCTCAGCTTTGATTTTCTCGGACATCTCTGGACGCATACGGCGGACCTTCTGTTTAACCGGAGGGCAATCTTCCTTGGTAGGCAGGTGATGAACCACAATGTCGGTATCTAACCCAGGCATGTCCTCGTAAGACCAGGCAAAGATTTCCACATAGTCATGCAACATCTGAATCAACCGTTGTTTTACACTAGCCTCTAGATTGGCACCAATCTTGACATCCTTTCTGTCTGTCTCAGTACCCAGATTTACAGTTTCCACTGGCTCTTCATGTGGCTGAATGGCCCTCTCTTCCTGGAGTAACAGTCTTGCAAGCTCTCCAGGCACTTCACAATCATCTTCACCTTCGTCTTTGGCTAAGTTGATCGGATTTTCGAAGTCATAACTGGCAGTAGCAGAGTCATTACCAGTGAGATCCAGAGTGGATTGGGACCTGTATAGGTGAGTGTGTGTAAATATAGTTGTTTTGCAATATATAATAAAGAAAGAAAATGAACGCAAGATTTGAAATACAAAAAACGTCCAATGCTTTTATTCATGATATATGAAAGTGACAAATAACAAGCCCTCACAAATGAAGCCACGGTGCCCCGGGTAAGACACCGGGCCATAAAGTTTCAAATTATTGTTCGTTACAACTTTAAAACAAAGGAGTTCATTACTGAGTGACAAAAGTAATAGGTATGAAATCTTTCGCCGTCCAGTTGCTTGGTCCACCGTTGGTCGTTGGGTAGATCCAGCTGTCAAATTTGGATTCCTCCACTTCGTCTTCAATAGCATTTACTCCATGGTTGGGCATGGGAGCTGTCACCACATTAGGCCTCTCGGGCGCCTCGAACTGTACCTCTTTAGCATCAATAAGGTCTTGAACCTTATTCCTCAGAGCCCAACAATCATCTGTGTTATGCCCCGGGCTATCAGAGTGATAAGCGCAACGGGCGTTGGGGTTGTACTTCGGAGAGGTTGTGTTCACTACCTTCGGAGCTTCTTTGACAGTTACCAGATTGGTTGACAGCAGTCGCGACAATATCTGAGACAGGGTCATGCTGAGCCGAGTGTATTGCCTTTTGGGTCTCTCACCCCTTGTTTGGTTATATTGCTGAGGAGCAGCAGCAGGCTTTGAGATTACCACCGCGTTGACAACTTGGTGGCGTTCCGGTTTATCCTGTCTCCTTAGACCATAAACAGCACTAGCTTCCTTCTTGAAGGGCTTCTTTTCAGTACTCGAGGAGGCACCTTTCTGTATCTTCCCCGATTTGATACCAGCTTCGATCCTCTCACCAGTCAGGATCAGGTCTGTAAACCCAGTAGAGGAATTACCAATCAGGTGATTAAAGAATGGACCAGACAGGGTCCCCAAGAACATGTCCACGAGTTCACGATCAGTCAACGGTGGCTGCCCCCTGCCATCCAGGTCTCTCCACTTCTGCGCGTACTCCTTAAAACCTTCACCCGTTCCTACGACATACCCTGGAGTTGGGTACGCGTAGGAGCGAGGTCGGAATTGTACTGATACTGCTTATAAAAAGCAGTAGCCAAGTCCTCCCAGTTACGAATATTGGTTCCATCCAGTTGATAGAACCATTCGAGTTGAGTCCCTGAAAGACTCTCCTGGAAGAAATGGATCCATAAGTTCTTGTCTGCAGTGTAAGGTTGGATCTTCCTTACATAAGAACGAAGGTGCAGCTTAGGATAGGAAGCCCCGTCGTACTTCACAAAGGCAGGTGCCTTGAACTTGTGTGGAATCACCACCTCAGAAGATAAACCTAGGTCTCCAAAGTCCAACCCAGGCACACGTTGAATCTCCATAGCATTTAACTGGTCCTCCAGCTGTTTGTACCTGTCCTCAGCAGGAGGGTACTGTTCATCATTGAAATCTGTCTCGCTGTCGGAGACCACGGGACTAGGAACCCTCCTCTCTTGAGGGATGCCTTCCCCAACAGATGGAGTAGCCTGATCAGCCTCATTCTGCAGTGTATTCCCGAGTCTGTGTCCAGTGTTGAACAACACAGTCCTCTTCTTCTTCTTCTTCTTCAGGAGCAAAGCCTTCAATTCTTGTTGCCCTTGGTCTAAGCTCATGACCAGCTCCTGGAACTGGGCGTTCTGGGCTTGGAGGGCCTTGATAGCTTGTTCGGTAGTAGGCTCGGAAGACATGATGATTGAGTGAGTGCTGAAATAAACAGCGAAGAAGATTAAGCAACCTGTAGAAAAAGAGTACCTGTTATGCATATGATGCATGATATGCTATTTATGCAATGCATTCAAGGGTTCGAAAGTTCAAATTTGTTGTAGACAAAAAAGGAACACACGTTATATTAAGAAATAATTTGTTCGGTACATCAGGGCCTCATGGGCAAAACATTACAAAATAATTAATCCCAAAAGACACTGCACATCCTCTTTGGAGCAATGTAAGTGTTGAGAGTCTTTTCCTCGTGAAGTAGGCGGGTGAGCTCCAAGACCTTCTTCTCACTGGCATATAGACTAGTTTCAAGAGAATTCCTCTCTTCCTTGAGTTGGATCCAGCTCTTTTGCATTTCTTCCCAAGATGTTGGCATGTCAGGATGTTGAATGGTGTAGGGCACCTCTCCTTCCAAAACTGGCTCTTTGATCACGGGGAGAACATGAGGATATGGCATCACCAGCTTCTGGGAGCGGGCTCGTACCCACTTGAGATAAGGCTCCAGGGGGATGGAGTTCTTGTGCCCCAGTGTCTTACTATCTACCCTGTTGGGCATCCTCCAAGCTCTGATAAATCTCTGGCGAAGTCCTTGTGCATCGTTGTCGAAGTCAAAAACTATGTCAGGAATCAACATGTCATGAGGGCCATCCCTCCGAGCATATCCAAACTGTCTCAAAGCCAGACATGGGTTGTAAGTAATGCCTCCTCTGATTCCAAGTAAAGGAACATTAGGATACTCTCCGCAACGATCAATGATAGTGACATTTTCTCTGGACCGAGAACACCAATGTATATCAGCATGTGTAAGAGTCATCAATCGTTGTGACCATCTCAAACCCCGCTCGTTCTTCAAAACTGATTGTGGAAGGTGCGGAATAAACCACCTTGCCAGGAGAGGAGTGCAGCACATGAGAACACCTCTTTTTCTCATGGTTCGAGTGTAACATGAGTGAAGGATGTCCCCAAGCAATGTAGGTATAGGATTCCTGGACATGAATATCTTGACAGCATTGATATCTATAAGCTGATCTGGATTCGGGAACAACACCAACCCATAGACAAGGAGTGCCATAACTTCTTCAAAGGCTTGTAGGTCAAGGGAATTCCAACATTCTTGGGCCTTCTCAAACAGGAACTTTGCCAAGAATCCTTTGATACCACTTCTGGTTTCCCAATGCCCCTTGATGTCAGATGGTTGTAGGTGTAATACTTTAGCAACCTCTTCAAGTTTTGGTTCCCTTTCCGTACTGTTGTAGGGTAGTTGACTAAGAATAGGAACCTTCAGAAGCTGAGAAAACTCTTCCAAAGTAGGCACCAATTAGTAATCCGGGAAAGTAAAGCAGTGGTGCAAAGGGTCAAAGAACTGGAAGAGAACTTTTATCATATCTTCTTCAATGTTGGTATTGACCAAGCTGATGAGTCTACCATGCCTTTCACTGAACGAAGAGTTCTCGGGAATCCTGGATGTAAGCTCCTTAAGCTGAGGAGGGATCCTTACAAGGTTGATCTGAATTGTCTTTCTGCGGATAGTTTCCATGTCCTACAAAACAAGAACAAAGATGAAGATTCGAACCCTTGAAGTGGTTAGTAAATGCATATGATGTTGTATGATGCTATGATGTTATGATAAGGACACACCACAAGTATTCACAAAAAGCAAACATGACAAGGCACACAAGTCACACCAGACATCCCTTAGAGTTTAGGCCAGCATGAAGTTTGGGGTACTACCCTCTTGAAGTTGGTGGCCTCAAAAACCTGTCCTATCAAAAGTAACCGGGTTCTAAGGAGCTCAATATCATTGGGTTATTTTCTGTGTTCATTGTTTTGATTTAGCCACTGAACTGGCGATCAAAATATTCCAAGAAAACAACCCTCAATGAGTGTAGTATCGAATATCAACCAACTTCGGACTGCACCAAAGTCAGTCATCTCACTACCCCTAAAGAGGCCAGGATGGTCAAGTAAGGTTCCTAAGGTCAGTTGATGCTTCACGACACCACGCGGCGGCCCCGTACTCTCCTTGACTTGACTCAAGGGTTACCGGTACTCACCAAAGTGCCACATCAACGTAGCAAACTGCTTCAACCGTGTCGGTATACCCCGCACAGTTCCCTCACAGTTTGTTGCTACTTTCTAAGAGGTATCCCCCAGATCCGGGTTAGGATCTATGAAACTCCCAAAACAGGCCCACAATTTTAAAGCAAACAAATCGAGCAATTGAAAACAAGAGTGGTCTAATCCTAAGGTACACCTCACTTATATTGTCCCCAGCAGAGTCGCCAGTTCTGTGATCGGTGGAAATAGAACTGACTGTTATTTAAGCTGGTTTCGCGAAATGTCGCGGTAAGCAAGAGTCGCCACCGTCTTTTATGTTCTCCAACATGGAAAGGACAAAATCACAGCAAAATTCCTTCTTTGAGAATGTTTCTCGGTTCGGGAGGTAGATTTATAGAAAGGGAAGGTGTTAGCACCCTTTCTATCCGTGGTTATCCACGGGATCTTAGGTACTTGCTCTTATGTTTTCAAAAAATTATTTGCTCTTCAAGTGTGTGTGGGTTTTGAAAAAAGTTTCGTTTGAAAAATTTCTAAGTAACTCTTGTATCTGTCCTCAAGAGTGTATGAAAAATTTGTTTGAAAACTTTTAGAAAGTGTGAGGTGTGAGAAGTATTTTTGTTTGTTTTGAGAAAGAGCAAGTACCCATGAGAATCTACCTACTCTAAGGAATTAGGCTGTCTAAGAGTCCTTTAGATAGTGTTATCCCACCATTGAGAGGTAGATAGCACCGTCGTTGGAGGTGTTCGGGTCAATTCGATTAAGGGACAGTGTGGTCACCGAAGCAATGGTAAGACACCTTAGCGGTAACCCTAATGTCCTAGATCCTTTTATCCAAGGCAACCGTTTCGAGGCAACTGGATCTTTAGACAGGAGGGAGACCTCTAAGACACCCTATACTTGATGACCACGTTCGAGGCAACCAGTGAGGCGTACCCTAGGAGTGGCATGTGCATGTGTGTTGTTTTTAGTTAAGTTGTCTTTGCATGTTATTTGTGAGCTACGGGTTGATTTTATTATTCATACATTCTTTCATGCATTTTTTTAACAGTTAGGAGTGCAGAAAATAAATTGCGGAAAGGTAAATCAAACTATTACAAGGTGCGGGTCTATACATCGCCAAAAACAAAAACTCGTTTTGAAAATAAGAATGCGGGAAAAATAAAGAAAACGGTAAAAGATCCTAATTAATTATTACATTTCCTGAGCAGATACAAAATAATGAATTAAAAAAATAAATACGCGCGAAAGAATGAATCGGGAACGTCCTTAGGGTTTTGACCCTTTTTGAGAATGAATTGAATTTTTGTCCCTTTTTTGCAATTAATTAAAAATTAAGCCTAATTACTAATTAATTAATTATTTATTAAAAGAAAAAAAAATGTTTTTTTTTTGTGTTTTTTATGTTTTTAATGAAATAAAATAAAAAGAAGAAAAAATGTCAAAAGAAAAGCCTAAGTCTACATTTGTTTTTATTTATTGTAAAAAAGGTATTAAAGTTAACTTATTAAACTAATTTAATTTAATTTACATTTATTTACAAAATAAGTTAATAAATAATAAAAATGTTTTTTTTTGGTTTTTCTGAATTTTATTGTGAAAATGTTAATTAATTAATTAATTAAATAATACTAATATTAATAATAATAATTAGTAAAAGCAAATAAAAAGAAAAAAAGAAAACAAAAAGAAAAATTAATGAATGAACCAGGGGGTATTGGGCTCTGATGGAGGTGCATCTGGAATTTCTGTGGCCCATTTGCATCAAGCCCTTTTGACTTTTGAAATTGCCTGGGGCATGGGTTGACCAGGAGCAAGGTGCTCCTCATCTTTTGGCCTTTGGATCTGTGGGACTGGCCACTTGGCGCCTGGGATCTGGACATGCATGGTGGTCCTGCTTTTGAGAATCTGCACGTGAACATGTAAAGGAAAGAAAAATAAAGACTTTGGGTGGACCTGGGAATCGAACCCAGGTCCCAACGATGATCAGCCAGATGCCTAACCACTCCACCACGCGTTTTCTTCTGTTTATATAATGAGTAATAAATATAATATAAAAAACTAACGCTTATGTTGGAATTTTACAAAACGCGCACATATTATTTGAATGCTCCAACCATAGTTCAACACGTCAGTCATCTTCTTCCTTTTCCCTGCAACATAAAATCAAATAGCGGGGGTTTTAAACCCCCACAATCTGCAACTATCAAAAATAGCGAATAGAAATGGGTGCAAGATAAATTGTTCGCGAGGGTCTGAGTGTGTTCGTCTCGTCAAGCCGGTTTCAACCATGGGCATCTCAAGGTCTAATTTTTCTGATACAGCAAAGCCCCAAATTCGCAGCTTGGAAACCCTAGATTTTGACAATGGTATTTTTTGATTCATGACACCATAATCCAATTGAACCACACCATTAGTTTCCTGTGAGCTCTAACAACATAAAACAACCAAGAAATTATATCAATGATGCATGAATTATGAATTGCAACTGTGAAAATAAATTCCAAACCGTGTGACTGTAAATGGCGTTTCCTTGAGCTTTAAAGCTTGTTTCTGATTGCAAAATGTTCCTGGGGGTGTTAGAAATATGTTTGAATCTTTAAATTGCTGTGAAAGGGGCTAGAGGATTGAAAACAGTTTTGGCTTTTTTGCTTGATTTTTCAATATTGGTTATGGTATTTGCAGCAGCTTTTTTTCGTGAAATGTATTAGGTTCTGGTTCAGCATATGTATGGGAATGCATTTAGGTCAGCAGCTGAGCCAATGATCCATTGTATTGATGTCTTGAGATTTTGGTTTATCACCATTAAAGGACTTTCCAAACTTGGTTCAAAACCATGATTTTGTGCACAAAATAGCCTTACACGAATTTGGTAGTTGGCATATGTTGTATGAAAGCCATTCAAACCACAAAGATGCCATTTAATTAATTTTTTGATTTTATTTGAATTTTTATGGATTTAAAATGAATTAAATCAATAAAAATTAAATAAAATGGAAAAATGAATGTTTGATCTTGAAATTAATCATGGGAGACGTGGGTGGTATGACAAGGCTGAATCAAGTGGAAGAAAGTGGGCCCTTTTGTCAAAAATTGAAGTTTCAAGGATAGTTGACTTTTGCACATTCCCAAAAATTTCCCAACTTCTCCAATGCATATCTTGCTCAATTTTGATCATATGAATATGTTCTTGGATATTTTGGAAAGGTTTTGAAGTCCTCTAACCAATTACTTTGGTCCCATGTCATTTGGATTTACCAATCTCAAGTTATGGTGTTTGACTTAAAGTGCATTTTTGTTGACTTTTGAAAATGACCTATAATGTTGAAATTGATAACTTTTTGTGAGAGCATTTCTTGGACTTGGAATGTGAAGATGAGTTGTATGAAATGTCATCCCCTTCAAAATGAGCATTGGATGGGTTTTTTCTGATGAACCATGAAAAAGTTATGCCCTGGTCAAGTTATAGTTGACTTTTCAGCTGTCCAAAAATGGAAACTTTTGCATCTTGATGATTTTTGAGCCATTCTTGTGGAATCATGATCAAGACTTGATCAAATGATTATTGTGGCTTCAAAATAAGATGTTGACCAAAAAATTTGACTTTTGACTGCCAAATGACCATTTTACCCCTATAGTTGATTGTGGAGCAACTAGGGCTTTTGACTGTGCAACTTGGCCCTGTGAGCCTTGAAACTTGGCATGTGGATGCTTGACAATGTATATAGGCATATGGGACTTGATTGATCCCTTGAAAACATCAACTTCCTTGCAAGAACCAAAACCCTAATTTTGACTGGCTTAGGAGGATGGTTTGACTGTGCAACCCTTGAGTAGGCTTGAGCAAATTGAGATGATGCTTGTCAAAACTTTGAAGAATATGGGAGGGAAAATTTTGGGGTACAACAGTTAGCATCACAATATCCTACTAAGTTGTATTCATTGGATTTTCTATAAAACAAACCCAGGTTAGTAGTACCTTTCAGATACTTGAAAATTCTCTTAAATGTTGTTAAGTGAGATTCTCTAGGATCTGATTTGAATCTAGCACATAAATAAATGCTGAATAAAATATCAGGCCTTAAAGATGTCAGATAAAGGAGAGAACCAATCATACCTCTGTAGATCTTCTGCTCTACCTTTTTACTTACCTCTTCCTTTTCCAGAATGCACGTGGGATGCATTGGAGTCTTTGAGGGCTTACATTCTGAGAGGTCAAATTTCTTCAGAAGTTCTCTGACGTATTTTCTCTGGTGAATGTAAGTTCCTTCTGGAGTCTAATTGATCTAAATGCCCATAAAGAATTTAAGTTCCCCTATTAAGCTCATTTCAAACTATGCCTGCATGCACTTAGCAAATTCTCTTCTCATAGAAGGTTTAGTGGATCCAAACATAATGTCATCTACGTAAATATGACAAACTAAAATGTCATTCTTAAATGTCTTACAGAACAGGGTTGTGTATACTTACCCTCTGGTGAATTCCTTTTCTAACAGAAAGTTACTTAGCCTTTCATACCAAGCTCTGGGAGCTTGTTTCAGATCATAAAGTGACTTCTTTAGTTTGAAAACATATTCTGGGTGTTTGGAATTTTCAAACCCAGGGGGTTGGTGCACATATACCTCTTCATCAATGTAACCATTTAAGAATGCACTTTTGACATCCATCTGATACAGAGTGATGCCATTGTTTACAGCAAAAGAGATTAAGAGTCTGATAGATTCTAACCTGGCGACTGGAGCAAAGGTTTTTGTATAGTCTATCCCCTCTTGCTGACTATAACCTTGTGCCACCAGTCATGCCTTGTGTCTGATGACTTCTCCTTGCTCATTCAGTTTGTTTCTGAACACCCACTTTGTTCCAATGACGTTGAATCCTTTTGGTTTGGGAACCATATCCCATACGTCATTTCTGGTGAACTGGTTTAACTCCTCCTGCATTGATAGAATCCAATCATTGTCCAGAAGAGCTTCATCAATAGTTATTGGTTCAATCAGAGATGTCTAATGTCAATATGCTTAGTCCTGTTGTGCTGTATAGGATTCTTGGATATGTTAATAGTACTCAAATTGTCACAGTACAATGTCATGACATCTTGTGTGACATTATACTCAGTCAGTATCTGTTTCATCCAGATCATTTAAGAACAGCTGCTACCAGCTGCTATGTATTCAGCTTCAGTAGTAGATAGAGACACACAGTTTTGTTTCTTGCTGAACCAAGAAACAAGATTATTTACCAAAAAGAAGCATCCTCCAAAGGTGCTCTTTCTATCATCAACACTACCAGCCCAATCAGCATCACAATAACCAGACAGAATTGGTTCACATCCATGAGAGTACATCATGCCATAATTGTAAGTTCCACTCACATACTTCAGAATTCTTTTCACCTGGTTGATGTGACTTACTTTGGGTTCAGCCTGGTATCTTGCACATACTCCAACTACAAAGGCAATGTCAGGTCTGCTGGCTGTTAAGTATAGCAGACTTCCTATCATGCTTTTGTACAAGCTTTGATCCACATTTTCCCCACTTGTGTCTTTGGACAACTTTAAATGAGTAGGTGCAGGAGTCCTTTTATGACTGGAATTCTCTATCTCAAACTTCTTGACAATATTCTTTGCATACTTTCTTTGAGACAGAAAAATTGAGTCTTCCATCTGTGTGACTTTTAGTCCAAGAAAGTAGGTCAATTCTCTCATGAGGCTCATTTCAAATTCAACTTGCATCTGGTTAGCAAAATGTTTAACCATTTTATCTGACATTCCTCCAAACACTATGTCATCAACATAAATTTGAGCTACCATTATCTTTCCTCCTTCATCCTTGACAAAAAGAGTTTTATCCAAACCTCCTTTCCTGTATCCTTTGTCAGTGAGGAACTTTGTCAACCTTTCATACCAAGCTCTAGGAGCTTGTTTCAGACCATATAATGCTTTCCTCAATTTGTAGACATGATCAGGACAGTTTGGATCCATAAATCCTTTAGGCTGTTCCACACACACTTCCTCATTTAAGCACCCATTTAGGAAGGCACTCTTCACATCCATCTGAAACAACTTGAACTTAAGGAGACAAGCAACTCCCAAGAGAAGTCTGATTGATTCCAGTCTGGCTACAGGAGCAAAACTCTCATCAAAATCAACCCCTTCAACTTGAGTGTATCCTTGAGCAACAAGCCTTGCCTTATTCCTGGTGACAACTCCTTCATCATCTTACTTGTTCTTGTAGATCCACTTTGTGCCAATGATGTTTGTTCCTTCTGGTCTAGGAACTAACTCTCATACTTCATGTTGCTTGAACTGGTTCAATTCATCTTGCATTGCTCCAATCCAGTATTCATCAGTCAAAGCCTCTTTAACATTTTTTGGTTCAATCTTAGACACAAAACAAGAGTTTGTGATGATTTCTCTAGATCTTGTAGTGACTCCACTATTAGGATCTCCTATGATGAGTTCCTTAGGATGACCTTTCTGAATTTTGATGGAAGGATCTTTGTTAGCTTCCTTTGATTCAGACTCTGATGGAGTAGGATTAGGCACATCATCCTTTTTAGACACTTGTGTTGAAGTCTCAAAGAATGTCTCAACATCATATGGGACATTTGTTTCCTCATGGTGATCATCAACTATGACATTTATAGACTCCATCATAACTTTGGTCCTGGAATTGAACACCCTATATGCTCTGCTGTTGGTAGAGTATCCTAGGAATATTCCTTCATCACTTTTAGGGTCCATCTTTCTCCTTTGTTCACGATCTGTCAGAATATAGCATTTGTTCCCAAAGACATGGAAGTACTTCACTGTAGGCTTTCTTCCTTTCCATAGTTCATAAAGGGTGGATGATGTTCCCTTTCTCAAGGTGACCCTGTTGTGGACATAACAGGCTGTATTCATAGCTTCAGCCCAAAAATGAATAGGAAGCTTCTTGGCATGTATCATTGCTCTGGCAGATTCCTGTATAGTCCTGTTTTTCCTTTCCACAACTCCATTTTGTTGAGGAGTTATAGGTGAAGAGAACTCATGATTGATTCCTTCTGAGGAACAGAACTCATTAAACTTACTATTTTCAAATTCCTTACCATGATCACTTCTGATTCTGACAATGCATCCTTATTTTTATCTTTGAATTCTTTTGCACAATTCCTTAAATACATAAAATACATCAGACTTTTCCCTAATGAAGTTTATCCAGGTGAATCTGGAAAAATCATCCATAACAACATAGGCATATCTCTTTCCACCAAGACTTTCCACCTGCATGGGACCCATCAGATCCATATGTAGAAGTTCTAGCACCTTAGAAGTGGTCAGATGTCTTGTCTTTGGATGTGACATTCTAGTTTGCTTTCAAACCTGACATTCACCACAGACTCTCCCTTCATCAATCTGAAGCCTTGGAATCCCTCTGGCAGCCTCCATGGATATGATCTTTTTCATCCCTCTAAGATGTAAATGAACAAGTTTTTGGTGCCACAGTTTCACTTCCTTTTCTTCTTTGGCTATAGAGCACACAGAAGAGTAGTTAGTGTTCTCAGACTCCCATAAGTAATAGTTGTCTTTTGATCTGACTCCTCTCATTACAACTTCTTGTTTTTCATTAGTTACAAGACATTCAGACTTGGTGAAGTTGACCTTGAATCCTAGATCACATAATTTACTGATACTTATGAGATTAGCAGTCAAACCATTTACCAGCAACACTTCATTTAGGTTTGGAATTCCAGGGCAGTCCAAGTTTTCAACTCCTTTGATTTCTCCTCTAGCACCATCTCCAAAAGTGACATAACTAGTAGTATGAGGTTTGACATCATTCAGCAGATTCTTGATTCCAGTCATGTGTTTAGAGCATCCACTGTCAAAGTACCAGTCTTCCTTGGCAGAAACTCTAAGGGAGGTGTGAGCTATCAGGGCTGCAGTCTTTTTCTTCCACTGTTGAGTATATGGTACCTTGTTAGTCTTAGGTTTGACATATGGGGTCTGATTAGGATATCCATATAATCTGAAGCAGAATGGCTTTATGTGACCAAACCTCCCACAATAATGACATCTCCATCTTTGATACTTTTTCTTCATATTTCTCTGTTCTTGATGTTGAGTCCTATGTTGTGACATCTGCTTTGACATTTGTTTATCAGGCCTGGTCTTCTTCTTGTCAACAACAGATTTCTTTGCAGCCACAAATCCTAGACCAGACATATTTCTTGCATTTTGTCCAGCCTGAAGGATTTCTTCCAACTTGTCAGTTCCAGTAGTTAACATCTTGACAGACTTAGTCATCTGATCAAGTTTGGAGTTCAACATTAGAAATTCACCTTTGATATGGCTTATAGTAGCAGTGTCTGCCTTCTTCTCAGCCTCCAACTTCACTATGAGCTTTTTCTGTTTCTCATTTTGCTGACAGACTTCAGCACTTCTGATACATAGCTTCTTGTAGGATTCAGGAAGTTCTTCAAATGTCACTTCCTCATCACTAGAATCATTATCAGAGTTACAAACACCAGATAGTGCATTAACTAGTTTAGCAGATTCTTCTTCAGAGTCACTTTCTGAGTCACCATCAGACCAAGTAACAGACATTCCTTTCTTTTGTTTCTTTAGAAAGGTAGGACATTCAGCTCGAATGTGCCCATATCCTTCACATCCATGGCATTGGATTCCTCAGCTTTGATTTCCCTTTTCTTCAGACTTAGTTCTTCTGCTGGAGTCATAGGATCTGCTAATGTCAGAGGAAATGTTCTTGACATTTGACCTTGACTTTGGGTCCATTATCTTGATGAGTTTGTTGAACTGCCTTCCAAGCATAGTTATAGCTTCTGATATATTCTCTTCATCACTCTCCTTGCTTTCATCTTCAGTATTGGATACAAGGGTTATGCTCTTGTTTTTCTTGTCAACATTATCACTGATCCCCATCTCAAATATCTAAAGTGACCCAATGAGTTCATCAACCTTCAAGTTGCAGATATCCTGAGCTTCTTCTATAGCAGTCACTTTCATTGCAAACCTTTTAGGCAAGGATCTGAGAATCTTTCTCACCAGCTTTTCTTCTGACATCTTTTCTCCCAATGCTCCTGAGGTGTTGGCAATTTCCAAGATGTTCATGTGAAACTCATGAATGGTCTCATCTTCCTTCATCCTTAGATTCTCAAATTTGGTAGTGAGCATCTGAAGTCTTGACATTTTTACTTTGGATGTACCCTCATGGGTGGTTTTGAGAGTGTCCCAAACATCCTTGGCCAGTTCACATTGATGTACTAGTTTGAATATGTTTCTATCAATTCCATTGAACAAGGCATTCAATGCTTTAGAGTTACCCAGGGCTAACTCTTCTTCTTCTTTGCTCCATTCTTCCTCAGGTTTCAGACTAGTCGTCCCATCTTTCCCAGTTATGGTGGGATGGTTCCATCCTTTGTCAGCAGCTCTCCAAGCTTTATTGTCCAGTGACTTCAAGAAGGCAATCATACGAGGTTTCCAGTAGTCATAGTTTGATCCATCCAGAATAGGTGGTCTGTTCCCAAATCCTCCTTCCTTGTCCATAGCGCCAAAAAATAAATCCCTAGATCTCACCCAGAAAAACAGGCAGGGTGCCTGCTCTGATGCCAATTGAAATTCTGGCAACAGATACTTAATGTCACAGTGAATGTTATGACATTGTATCTGACAAATTGTACACAAACCAAACAGTAATTTAAAAGACAGTAAATAACATAATCAATTGTTAACCCAGTTCAGTGTATAACAACACCTACATCTGGGGGCTACCAAGCCAGGAAGGAAATTCACTATAAGAGGTATTAATTTAGGAATAAACCAACCAGTTTATCTCCTTCACTTAAGACCTACTCAATGCAACTTCAATCTAAGTCCTACTTAAACCTGAGTTCCTACTCACTCCCCCTCAATCACAGCAGTGATATTAATCTATTGATTAATAAGATTATGAAGACATTCTTCAATACACACGCTTGATTTTGCTGCAAAGCTTTAATCAAGAGACACAACACTCGTGCTTCAAAGCTTTGAGTGATAAATAACCCTTACAACCAAATCCTACTCCAAGTCACTTATTAAGTGATAATTGCTTGGCTCACAGTAATTACTAAAACTATCACAACTACAAAATGTCTTATTGATCTTCTCTAAAAAGCGCTGCACACCATTAGGATTCGTGATATATATGCAGTCTATTCTTCATTTTGGGCTTCCATAAAAATAGCTAGGGTTAACCAAAGTTAACCTAAAGACTTGGTCTTGGGATTTCATCATAACAAATTAGGCTTAAGCAAGGTTAACTTAATATCCACGTGAGCATCTGATCTAGTCAATATACTTCAACTCAGAATAGCACACCAGCTTCCTGAAAATTCTCAGGAACAATAAATCTGCACAACAACTTGATCAGTACAGGATATCTTAACATTGGTTATGACATCATGTGTCCTGCTCACTGATTTTGGTAGAATTCAGTACATATGATCATAGCTTAATCATCATGATATTCACTCATACTGAGTTGTTCCTGTAGAACATTCCTTCTGCAGAATTTGTCTTTATCCCAGAATGTTATGACATCAGTCATGACATTCTCAAATCTGGTTTTACCAAAAATTAATGCCAACAAGCAAACACTTACACCGTTCATTTTCTCAATCTTGAACAGCCAACATCATCCTGCCAAACTCGCTCTATAAATCACTTTTCTGTAACTTCGAAATCATTGTTCAAGCTTTTTTCAATCCATTTTTTATATCAATTCACCTTCCTTGATTTTCCCTGAAGCTAACAGAAGAAGAATTGAGCCTTAAAACCTTCTGAATTGATCTGACCAAGTCTATTTGTAGAGCTCTGCAACTGAACTTCAATAGGTAGATTTCTCCATCAATTCTTGCAAACTTTGACATCATTATGAAGCTCTCATTGCTCTGATTCTTGTGCTTCTTACAATTTTTAAATCCATTGAGAATTGAGAGAGAAATCTCAAATTGAAGGTGCTCGCTATTTTATGGGTTTTTGATTCATATCTCTTTGCATACTTTATATAAATTTGGCGCGATGGTGATGTTAGGATCGTCTTGAAGAGACGAATCCAATGATTCTAGTCTAGGATCCTAGTTTTTCCATTTGAAGGATCTCACAAAATCTCCATTGCAAGGCGTCTAGTGGTTGAAGACGATGACATGTCTCGTCTCAGCCAATGATAGCGTGTTAAACGTTTTAATTCCATTGGTTGCCTTTTTTCTAATCTTATACGTATCTCACTAAGGTCCATATCAAGCATAGCACATCTGGTCCATTGGATCAGCTTACTAACGTGTTTTGACTATGATCTGATGGCCCACATCTTTTTGCTTTTATTTTATTTTCTGATTTTATATTTTAATTGATTTAATTTTCAAAAATTCATAACTCTTTTATTTTTTACCCAAAAATTATAAAAAAATTCACAAAAATACTTTGAATTATTTCTGATCTTATGACTATTTTTTCACATTTATATTTTGACATTTGATTTTTTTATATTTTTTGTATTATTTGCTTTCTTTTAATTATTTTAAAATACTTTCTGACATTTTTTAATTATAAAAAAATTTCATAAATATCATTTTACATATTTTTGAGTTTTTGAAAATTTTATGGAATTTTATATTGATGTTTACTATTTTTGATCTATTTTCTATTTGTTTGAGCAATTCTAATTAGTTTTAAAATAGTTTCTGACTTTAAAAAATTACCAAAATTTTTATAAAAAGAGTTCAGTTTATTTCTGATTTTTCTATAGTCTTACTTAATCTTTCTTGATTAATTTGAACATAGTTGATATTTTTCTCTCTTATTTCTATCTTAAAATATTTTAAAACCTTTTTTAATGCATATATTAAATGTAATATTATTTTGTGATTATTTTCTGGATGATCTTGGGTTGAATTTTTGATCATGAACTTTTTTAACATCATTGGATCCATGGTGTTGAGTCTAACTCCATAAAAATGGATGAATGATTTTAATAATAGTTTGATTAAATTTTAATTCAAATGTGGTTTATATATTCTTTTCCACCCATATTCATCTTATCCATTTCTTGTTGCACTAAGTGTTATTGGAGCATGGTCTTTATATCATGTCTCAAAACAAATGGTGCATAAATTGCTATTGACCAGCCTCAAAATAGGTGCAACTTCTATATAAGTCCAATTACGATTGCTTATCATAGCGCTAAATTTTGTCCTGATTCGAATAAATGATCATTCATGGACAAAACTATGTTTGTAAGCCAAAGCATGTTAATTTGATCTCTTAGATCCAATAACCATGAGATTCATTGTGTGGAGGCTTTGGTTCTACCAATCCTCTAATGGATCTACATCACTTTTGGTCAACGCGGATCACTTAAACACCGTTGATCATTAAATGTTACTTTTGAGGATTCCAAAATGGATGATATACTTGACAAAATGCAAATTCAACTTGTTGTGTGGAGGCTTTGGTTCTACCAATCCTCTAATGAGTTCCAAATACAAGTTTCAAGATGGTCATCCAACTGACCACTAATTTCTAACAATTGACTTTATTTTGTATTTTTATTTTATGCTCTTTTATTTTATGCACCATTTACTTTAGCATTTACATTTCATGTTATTTTTCATCTTTGCTCACTTGAGCCCCTTTATATTCTTGTCATTTTTATTTTGCTCAATTGAGCTTTTATTTTCTTTTTTAAGATACTTAATAATCAACATGAAACATAAAAAACTTTAATGATATTTGGACTATTTGGTTACTATCCTTGGCATTATGGAGTATTGAACTTCTTGGACTTAGGATTAGAAACCTTGGCCTATGTTGGAGACCTCATGACCTTAATTGATATTTTGTCTGGATTTCTTGAGGTTTACCTCAAGACATTGGGTTGTTTGTTTGTTTTATGTGCAGGTTATTGTAATTACATACTTTGTTTGTAATTTGGAATTCACATGTATACAGTTGTTACTCTGCCCGATTTTTGTGAAGACTTAATACACTTGAAGTTTGGTTCTCACAAGAGGTCTAGTATCGTTGCTTGCTTGACTTCAATCCAAAGAATGAGAATTCTATCTTGGCTCATAATTTCAAGTATTTACTTTTTGTTGGTTAGATGGTTCTTATCTCTAGCTTTTACCTTACGCTTTAGGATAGTCTCTTCTTCTCCTCCCATCTTCTTCAATTTCAAAAATATTCTCCCTCCTTTTGGAAACCCTTATTACTTTTAAACTTGAACCACTTTCATAATAAACTTGGACTTAGGTCCATGCATTTTCAAAAACTTTTTCACAAATAAACTTCAATCAACATTAAAAATACCTTAACATTTTTGTGAGAAGACTAAAAATCAATCAATCTCATTCAAACCATTTTCCATCTTGACTTTCACCTTAAACTTTTCTCAAAAGATTAGATTCTTGTCAATCCTTGTAGTGATGCAAATAACTATACTTCTACAATATGTAGTAAAGAGGGATATTTTCCACTTAGGTGTTGAGTGAGGCATTGTTGATTTTAAAAATCCAAGCCATATCCTCCACTTTGAGATGATGCAAATTCTCCTTTCTCATGATTGTGGGTAGTAAGTATGTTTTCCACACGGACAATGACGATGATGTCTTATCTCATAAAATCAACCAACACACTTGTGTTGTTCTAAAAAAAATTTAAAGGTGAACTACGTGTACCCTGATCCCCTATTGCACGAAAGGTGGTATGTAGGAACTAAAGGTTCGCAACCGCGGCGGGTGCAAAAATCATAAAAAATATATTTCTTTTCTCACCTCCACCATCTATTTTACATACAACATTTTATAGCCAAAATATACAGATTTTACAAAGAGGTTCCTACAGAGTACCGTAGATGTTTAGGGTGCTAATACCTCCCCTTTGCATAACCAACCCCCTTACCTTGAATTTTCCCCCTTTTTTTTTGGGGTTACTCGCTCTTTTCCCATTCCTTTGGAAACAATAAAGCGCAGTGACAGTTTTTATTTTGATCTGTATAAGTCTAGTCAATCCAATGGCTTAGTCTTAAACATTTCTACCGCTACAGAAGCCCTACAGGAATCAAAATTTAATGAACCATCTCCCGAACCTCAACCTCTTCCTCTGGTCGTTTTTAAAGATAAAGGCAAGTCAGTTAGAAAATCTCCTGAGAAAGAATCTGATGCAGTAACTTCTGAGAATATGGCTTCTCCTGTTGTAATAGATCCATCTTCTCTTGTGTTGCAAACTTTGGATGAGTTGAATAAACAAAATGTAGCTTTTAAGTAAAGGCTGGATAAATAGGATGAAACAAACAAAAAATTAAGGGGATGCTAGGGAAGCAAGAAGAATCAAATAATCAGATCAAAAGTCTATTGGAAGCCTTATTCACACGACTTCTACCTCCTCCACAACCTTTGTTCTAATCTTTTTCTTATTTCTGCTATTTTTATTTCTTATTTAAATACTTATGTTCATTTTCTTTTGTCTGTATTAATCTTTGTTGTATGCATCACCTTTTTGTTCTCTTTTAGTGTTTTTATTTCTTTTTGATTTATGACAAAAAGGGGGAGAAGGTAAGATATTTTGAATATAATAGTGCCGAGAATTAGTCTCAAACATTTTGAATATCATAACCTCTATTTCACTTTTTGAAAGCAAACAATAAAAGTATCTTGAAAGTAACTTTTGTCAAATGGACTTATCAAAACTTCCATCACAAGCTCTGATCA
This sequence comes from Vicia faba, assembly GCA_948472305.1. Classification (NCBI taxonomy): domain Eukaryota; kingdom Viridiplantae; phylum Streptophyta; class Magnoliopsida; order Fabales; family Fabaceae; genus Vicia; species Vicia faba. The sequence goes on from OX451740.1 coordinate 702,989,102, forward strand.
AACATCTTCAGAGAAGTATCTATTTTTTTCTTTATCTGCGTATTCAACCTAGGGGAGACCCTAATTATTTATGTTTTTTATGTGATTTATCAAAATATACAAGTTTTTGTCATCATCAAAAAGGGAGAGATTGTTAGAACATAGTTTGGTTCTACATCTTTGTAATAGTTTTGATGATAACAAATACATGATATATACAAAAAGAATAAATATGCTCTATAATACTTTAATAAATATGTAGAGAATTTCTGAGAAAGAAGCATGGAAGTTGGAGAACAAAATTACACTAAGAAGATCTTGTAAGAGTTTTTGTACAACTATTGAAATATCACGCTCAAAGAAGTTATAATGCTAAAACTTCTTAAGCACCAAAGCTTCATGCTAAAACTATAATGAAGAAAAACTCTAATGATCTAAAGTCTCAACATTAATATTCTTATTCTGATCAGATTTTATAGAAGCAAGTTCTTATGGGTTACAATTTAATCATTGAAAATCAAAGAGTAACGACTGGTACCAGACAAGATCTATATTTTTGGAAAGCGCATTAACAACTTTTTTTCAACCTTCCCAAATCATCTTATCATGTATCTTATGCTTCACCTATATAAAGGAGTCTTGAAGAGTGACAAAAACACTTGAGCATACAAAGAAATATTCTCATAAGCTCTCTCTTATCTATTCATTATGCTTTAACCTTGTGTATAAATCACAGATGATATAGTTTTTTCTAGAAACACTATTGTACATATTTTGATTCATATTTTGTAATACCTTGAGAAACCAAGTTGTGGTTTAGTCTCAAGAAGAAATTGACAGTAGTCTTTGTGAATGTGTAATCAAAGTTTTGATTAGTACATTATGACATCGTTTGAGAGAGGCAAAATCACCTTGGCGGATGGACTGAAGTAGTTTTAGTTCAAACGAACCAGGATAACCAAACGTGTCATACTGCTTTAATTTTTGAAAACACCAATTCAAGCCCCCTTTCTTGTGTTTTTCTATCCTTCAATAGGTACCAGAGCTCATGGTTCTGGGTGCTAACACTTAACCCTAATTCAGTATTTTTAATCAAGTAAAAATATAAGTGATAAATAAATAAAATACAACACTTTAGACATGTTTATTTTAGTAAAATAAATAATATCAAAAGTCTCTACCAATTAAAAAAAATATAATATGATTAATTTTTTCAATAAATGTAAAGCATCAAGAGAAAATGAAAAAAAAAAGTGAACAAGAACATGGAAAAGTTATAAATTGATATGTTAAATGTAAAATTAAAAATAGCATATGAAAATAATATCCGTAAGATTCTATCCCTATGAAACTCTTAAGTATTATTCATAATAGAAAATATTCAATAAAGTGTTCTATATATGTAATTATTAAATCTAAAACGTTAGTTAAATCAAATGTTTGATATTGATAGTTCTCATTTCTTATAAAAGATATTAGTTTATACCGGATACTATATATATATATATATATATATATATATATATATATATATATATATATATATATATATATATATATATATATATATATATATATATATATATATATATAAAATTTAAAGTATTACAAAGTCCGCAACGTATTATAGTTACGTAATTGAGAGGATTAGGTTACACAAAATTCTCTCCTACCTTCTCTTGATCAATGTTGGTCTATTGATATTGTTGGTTAATAATGGAAAATCAAGTGCAACTCACTTTCCCTTAACAACACTTGAATCAAATGGAGATGTCATGCTACCTGAAAATGTAAATCAATTTAGAAAACAAGGCTCGAAAGTTTTGGCTGATAATAATTATTACAAAACAAAAGAAATCCTATGAGGTTATTATCGAAGCCACCATCATTCATTTCAACCTGGTAAATTTGTTCGTATTTTACATGATGTTCCATGTGGTCCAAGTCCTATTCATAACCCTAAAAACCCCAGTCCACCTAATTATGTTTAATGTGTGGATGGGTTAGATGTATTGCATATTTATAAAATAAATTGTGAGTTTATCTAAACAGTTGACGTTCCAGTTCAGCGTTAATAATTTAACTTTATAAATTCAATTTGTCGAATTGATGGGTAATCTCTTTACACTTTTCTCAAATATTTAGCCTTTTATTTTTTATTGCATTGATTTGGAATATCTAATATACTATATATATTTTGCCAGTACAAAAATAATTTAAAAAGTTATAGTTCATTTTCAAAAATATATGGACCAATATTCACATAATCAAATGGGTTCGTTCCATCAATTTCAAGTCCAAACTTAAGGTTTCTTAGCTCATGGAAAAAATATAGATACAAGGAATCAATTTTATTACAGTTTAAAGAATATCCTACATGGAAAATTTTTCCATAACATTTTATTAACATTACGTAACAGTATCTAGGAACTTTGAATTGCTGGAATGTACCATGACTATAACTCCCCATATTAGATACATCTAGAAAATACATTAAACGAGATATTAATTTGGTGTTGATACAACACAAGTGCCTAACAACATTATTATACATATCCATAAAATACAACTTATAGTAGATGACATACAACAATGCCTAAACAAAAACTAAGATCCAAGTACAATATTTGCCATTGTACAAATCCCATAGCGAGATCACGATAATCAAAATCCTTCAAAACACCATTAGATAACTTCTTCTTACATATAACCTGCAAATACACACCTTAATAATAAAAATAATAGTGGGGTGAGATAATAATCTCAGTGAGTTCCCCTATCCTATGGGTCCACTCGGATCTAAAGGGATCTATTACTGATTTCTAACTCAAGTCTTCATCTTTCATTACTTGTGTATCACTCACACAACGTAATTAAGACTTAAACTTCTAAGGGATATTCACATTGTATAGAAACATGTATCTTGAGTTCTCAAAACTCAATAAATCACTAAACACCCTTTCTCGAAACAGACCTACGCATAGGGAAAGCCTCGGGTCACAGATGTTTGACGGTTCGACTTTCATGGTGATATCGTTTTCTCTATAGGACTCGAATCAACTTCAAGAAATTGAAGAATGGAAAAACACAAGAAAGGGGGGTTTGAATTGGGGTTTTTTAATTTAAAACAATAGACATGTTGGTTATGTTGGTTCGTTTGAACTCAAACTACTCCAGTTCACCCGCCAAGGTGATTTTACCTCTCTCAAATGAGGTCTTAATCCACTAATCAAACTTGATTACACAGATACAATGACAACTATCAAAGTCTTCTTGAGTTTAAACCACAACTCGACTTTCTCAAGGTATTACACAATAATATAATTAACAGTGTGTACAAAGATGTTTTCTAGATAAAACAATATCACTATAGTGATGTATTACACAATTGAAAAGCACAAGATAGAAAGGTAATGAGATTTCTCTTTTTCAGTGCACAGTAATGTTGTATGTGATTTCTCCGTCAAGTCTCCTTTATATAGGCGATGCATGAGAGACATGAGAAGATGCTTTTGGAAGGTTGATAAAGTGTAGTTAATGTTCTTTCCAAAAGTAGAGATCACGTCTTGATTCAACCGTTACTTTTGATTTGAAATGAATAAATTATGACGCTTTAGAACATGCTTTCTTGGGATCACATCAGAAGATGAATGTTACCATTGAGACTTCTTTAGTTCTTTCCAAAGATTTACGTATCATAATATCAGAGTTTTTGTTTGTAGCGTTGGTGCATTCTGAAGTTGTAACATTATAACTTATTCGTTTAAGCGTGTCACACAGATTTGCTTCTAAGTATGATGTGTCACAACAAAGCTTCAAAACTGAAACTTGCTCATCTTCTACGCATCTTACATCAGAATTTCCCTGCATATAAAAAACATTATTAGAGAGCATATTTGTTCTTTATATATATATATATATATATATATATATATATATATATATATATATATATATATATATATATATATATATATATATATATATATATATATATATATATATATATATATATATATATATATATATATATATATATATATATATATATATATATATATATATATATATATATATATATATCATGTGTTTGTTATCATTAAAATTCTTACATGATGTAGAACCAAACTATGTTCTAACAATCTCCCCCTTTTTGATGATGACATAAACTTCTATATTTTGATAGAATACTTTTAAGAGCATAAATAATTAAAGTCTCCCCCTGAGTTGGATACTTAGATAAATAAAAAATACTTCCCTGGAGATATTCTGATTAGAGCTTTGAGAAGGGGGTTTTTGATGCGTCCACAAAAGAAGTTACTTTCACAAGTTGCTTTTCAATAGATTTTTCCTGTTTGCTTTCAAAGGATAAAAAATGGAAGTTATTATATTCAAAATGTTTGAGACTGAGTCTCGATACTGTTATATTCAAAATATCTTACGTTCTCCCCATTTTTTGTCAAGAATCAAAAAGCAATAAAAACACTTAAATAATAAAATACATTTTGTATTCAAAGTGGATTAAGATAAACAGAAGGAGGTGGATAACCAGAAGATTGAAATAAGAAACAAAATAGAAACAATTTTTCAGAAATAAGGTTGAGGAGGTGGAAGTCGTGTGAACAAGGCTTCCAATAAACTCTTGATCTGATTTTTTGATTCCTCTTGTTTCCCAAGCATCTCCTTAATTTCCTTGCTAGTTTCATCCTTATTGTCTAACCTTTCCTTAAACACATCATTTTCTTTCTTCAACTCCTCCAGAGTTTTCAGCACAAGAAAAGATGAGGCTGTTTCAGCAGAAGTGTGATCGGTGGGAATGAGAACTGGCTGTTTTGGAATGCTGGTTCGCGTTTGCGTTTGTTTTCGCAAAATGTCGCGGTAAGCAAGAGTCGCCACCGTCTTTTATTTTATCCAACAAGGAAAGGACAAAAGCACAGAAAAATTCCTTTTCGAGATGTTTCTCGGGTTCGGGAGGTAGATTATAGAAAGGGAAGGTGTTAGCACCCTTTCTATCTGTGGTTATCCACGGGCTCTTAGGTACTTGCTCACTATGTTTTCAAAAGTTTGCTTTTCTTTGTGTTTGTGGGTTTTGAAAAGAGTTTTGTTTTTGAAGAGAGTGTAAGTGCGAAAAGTTTTGTTTTGTTTTAAAAGGAGCAAGTACTTAAGAACATCTACCTACTCAAAAAGAAACTAAACTGTGCAAATGTCCTTTAGACAATGCTACCCCACTATTGAGGAGTAGGTAGCATCGTCGTTGGAGTTTTCGGGTAAATTCGATTACGGGACGTGTGGTCACTAAAGCAATGTTAGGATGCCTTAGCGGTAACCCTAATGTCTTAGATCATTTTATCTGAGGCAACCGTTTCGAGGCAACTTATGATCTTTGGACAAGAGGGCGACCTCTAAAACATCCTATACTCAATGACCACGTTCGAGGCAACCAAGTGAGGTGTACCCTAAGAGTGGCATGTGCGAGTGTGTCAATTTTCAGTTTATGTTATCTTTGTACATTTAGGTGTTCTACCGTTGATTTTAAGTCAAGATAGATCTTGTCATGCAATCCTAGTTAGCATACATCTAAACAGTTAATATATGTACAGGAATTTAAAGTGCGGGAATTGTAAATCCTACGCTATTACAAGGCTTCGGGGAGGGGGATTATTTACATGTCCAAAATTTGGGGAATAAAGCAGTAAAGTGTAAAAGTCTTAGTTAAACTATTACAAATCAGTAGGCAGTTACAATAAAATAAACGCGCGCGAATTTGAACATACCCTCTAAAAATCCTAAGAATAAAATCTTTTTGTGTTTTATTTTATTTTGGGAAAAATGATCTAAATCTTCTTAATTTTAGTTTTGAGAAAATGTTAAGATAATTAAATGATTAATTAACAAAGTTAATTTAATAGAAAAAACTAGCCTAATGTTTCTGTGTTTTTTTTAATTGATTTTATGTTGATTAAAAAAAAGAAATAAAATAGTCAAAACAAAGATGAAATCAAAGGAACAGGCAGTAAATCAAGAAAGGTATAATTCTGGAGGCCTGGATCGAAAGAGGTGTGGGCTGTCTTTCGATCCAGTGAAGAGGCTTGATCGAAGGTGCATGAGGGGCTGCACTTTGGGGGTGTTCGATCTGGATATGTCATCCTTCGATCTGGGAACCCTGGATCCAGTTCGAAGCTAAGCTGCTAAGCTTCGAAGCTCTGAACAAGATTCTGAGAAGATATTTCCTGCAAAACTAGACAAACGTTAAAGATCCAGGGGGGATTTTACCCCCTGATTCGAATCTCCTCCTAGTTCGAATCCTTCCTCAATTTGAATCTGCTGAATCTGGGTCTGGGTTTGTTTTATCCTGAGATTCGAAGGAGAAACTTAGATCGTGCCCAAGCAATGGCACGATCTCATCTCTGTGTTGTAGCTTACATGCAACATAATCAGTAATAACAATAATATATATGCAATTTGTATTTAAATGTCATGAAGGTGCAATTTTGGTTTTGCAAACCCTTACTGATTAAAGATGTATGATCTGTGGCTCTGGGTGTGGAGATGTTTGCTGAATGGCTGCTTTGGCTTGGATTACTTATGAAAATGTTGATAACCTTTGGTGGGTTTATGGGCAGCGTATCTCCAAATCCTCCTTTTCTTTCTTTTTCTCCTTTTTCGTTCCTTGTTTTTGTTCCCCCTTGGCACTGTATGCTTGCCTTTGTATTTATAGGAGTATGATGGTCTAGTAACAGCAAGAGACAACCAATTAAATAGGCATTTAAAGCCATGAGACAAGAATCAAACATATTAAAAGATTTCCTTTTTTTGAAATATTCATGTCTCTTTGGAATCTTGAATGAACCTGGACACCTTTGATTTTCGAATGCCTCCAGGCCATGCTCTTCGATTGGTCTTGAGTTGCCTCCTTCAAATGGACTTCTTATGTGCCCTTCGAATGGGCCTTCTGAATGCTTCTTCAAATGGACCTTTTGAATGTTCTTTGAATGACCCTTTGAATGCTTCTCTTTGATAGCTTCAAAGTCCCAAATCGAATTACTCCAACTTCAATTGCATAGCCCCTTCGATTGAGCCTCCCTCTGCTTCGAATGCTTGATTCAAAAAGGATCACCCTGGTCGAATCAGCTCTTGTAGGGTTGGGAGCAAACAAGGCAAGAATCTGGCCTTTAATTCAAATAATTGAGTCCACAATCAGCATTTAATTATTTCTATATTTACAAGGGACACATGCCATTGTGAACTTTGGGTGAACCTGGACAGGTTAGGATATGTGTTTTTGCTTAGTCATGCCAGCCTACTTCATTCCTTCGAATCTGCCTTCTTTGCCAGCTTCAAAGTCCAATTCGAATCTATTTAGAACATTCCCTATTAGACAACTTTGACCAGCCCTTGGCCTTGTGATGAGTCTAAGTTCTGATTCGAAGTGTCCAGAACTTCCTTCATCAGAGCATCTTAGATTAAAATAAACTCTGCACTGAAATGCCATTCGAAGGTCATTTCGTTCTGATGTTCTAATTGAGGTAAAGTATGAAGTTCCAGTCGAAGGACCCTCTGAAGTACTAGTCGAAGCATTGTGAAATTGACTTGATCGAAGGGGTCCAGCGCTCAATCGAAGACTTGCACACCAAAGCTTGATCGAAGGGTTCCAAACACCTAATCCAAGCTTACTAATCAAAGCCTGATCGAAGAGTTCCAAATTCCCAATCGAAGACTGGTGAGTCAAGCCTATATCGAAGTATTTTGGATACCCAATTGAAGACTTTTCCCAGATGCCAATCGAAAGACACTTTGTTCATCTTCAAAAAAACTTTATTTTCGTTAGGCAAGTGTTTGTGACCAACCATGTAAGGGAAGACCTTTGAAAACATGAGAGGGCAAATTTTGGGGTACAATAGTTGCCCCTGTTCAATTTTATTAAACCTGAGGATATAGATTGGCTTTCGAGCCTTTCGCAATCCGAAGGTGGAAGATAATTGAACACTAGAGTGCCCAGAAACTTGCACTCACATGGTGTAGTATCAGAATTGTGATGGCGAGAATGGGCTTACAGATGCCATTTGGAGATTGTTGATAGGAGGATGGGCTTATAGATGCCATATGCAGGAGTGTCGATCGCATAAGAGATTCCTTAGCGAGAACCTGCATACATGTTGTTTGTAGAAGATTCTGCTGGGGAAGTCTAACTTTTGTTGAGATTTAGGAACTGACTCGTGCTCACCGGGAGTATACCATTGAGGTTATAGAACTTGTCATGTCTGGTTCCAAGTATTAATCTTCAATATCTTCATGTAGATAATTTTCCTGGCTTGTTACAGGTATTAATCTACAATCAGTCGTCCACAGATAGTTTTCCTGGCTTGCTACAGGTATTAAACTGGGACTTGAAAAGGTTGGTCAAGGAGATAGCTGTCCTGGCTGGTTTCAGGTATTAATCTCCAATATCTTCATGTAGATAATTTTCCTGGCTTGTTACAGGTATTAATCTACAATCAGTTGTCCATAGATATTTTTCCTGGCTTGTTACAGGTATTAATCTGGAACTTAAAAAGGTTGGTCGAGGAGATAGTTGTCCTGGCTGGTTTCAAGTATTAATCTTCAATATCTTCATGTAGATAATTTTCCTGGCTTGTTACAGGTATTAATCTATAGTCAGTTGTCCACAGATAGTTTTCTTGGCTTGCTACAGGTATTAAACTGGGACTTAAAAAGGTTGGCCGATGAGATAGTTGTCCTGGATGGTTTCAGGTATTAATCTCTGACTTGAGAAAGAAAGATGGTCTTCCTAGCTTGTTACAGGTATTAATCTTCAATCTCTTCATGTAGATAATTTTCCTGGCTTGTTACAGGTATTAATCTACAATCAGTCGTCCACAGATAGTTTTCCTAGCTTGCTACAGGTATTCAACTGGGACTTAAAAAGGTTGGCCGATAAGATAGTTGTCCTGGCTGGTTTCAGGTATTAATCTCTGACCTGAGAAAGAAAGATGGTCTTCCTGGCTTGTTACATGTATTAATCTTCAATCTCTTCATGTAGATAATTTTCCTGGCTTGTTACAGGTATTAATCTACAACCAGTCGTCCACAGATAGTTTTCCTGGCTTGCTACAGGTATTCAACTGGGACTTAAAAAGGTTGGCCGATGAGATAGTTGTCCTGGCTGGTTTCAGGTATTAATCTCTGACCTGAGGAAGAAAGATGGTCTTCCTGGCTTGTTACAGGTATTAATCTTCAATCTCTTCATGTAGATAATTTTCCTGGCTTGTTACAGGTATTAATCTACAGTCAGTCGTCCACAGATAGTTTTCCTGGCTTGCTACAGGTATTAAACTAGGACTTAAAAAGGTTGGCCGATGAGATAGTTGTCCTGGCTGGTTTCAGGTATTAATCTCTGACCTGAGAAAGAAAGATGGTCTTCTTGGCTTGTTACAGGTATTAATCTTCAATCTCTTCATGTGGATAATTTTCCTGGCTTATTACAGGTATTAATCTACAATCAGTCGTCCACAGATATTTTCCTGGCTTGCTACAGGTATTAATTTGGGACCTGAAAATGTTGGTCGAGGAGATAGCTGTCCTGGCTGGTTTCAGGTATTAATCTCTGACCTGAGAAAGAAAGATAGTCTTCCTGGCTTGTTACAGGTGTTAATCTTCAATCTCTTCATGTAGATAATTTTCCTGGCTTGTTACAGGTATTAATCTACAATCAGTCGTCCACAGATATTTTTCCTAGCTTGCTACAGGTATTCAACTGGGACTTAAAAGGTTGATGGTAGCCATCTTTTGATTTACCTTTTCCTGAAAAAAGGTAAAGTGTTAGCTGTATGCAATGTCATGATGTATGAAATGCATGATGTCATGATGTTCTCAAAAATAAATGAGATCGTGTCGTATGCACTTTATCATGTATGTAAATTGGAGGTATGAAATATGAAATGTTTATGAATGTATTTTCGTCTGGGAAAATAAATCCTTGACAAATATCGGGGAGTTTGTTAAATCTTGGACTGCTGTTGAAGAGTATGTGTGTCTTCCCACTTTGCTTAGAATGTTTCTGATGGGGATGACGAACGAAGATGGTTGTGAGAATAAACCTGTAGGAGAAAATAACTCCGTTGGGGAATAAACATGGCGAAGAGATTACTCTGCGGGGAATTACTCTGTGGGGAAGAGATACTTCACTGAGATTTTAATGATAAACTCCGCTGGGGATTCCGTTGATAAGCTTTGTTGGGGATTTTGATGATGAACTCCGCTGGGGATAGAAAGAACTTCACTGGGGATGATCTTTCAGTTGCAACTTGCTGAGGATAACCCGGTTAGACTCTTGTGAGGATAACCTCTGAATTTGGCTGGGGAGACTTATTTGTGCTTCGCAGGGGATAAGCTTCCAGAATCTACTGGGGAAGATGATTCAACTCCATTGGGGAACTTTTTTAGACTGCGCTGGGGAAATGGCTCCACTGGAGGTATCTTGCATTCTGCCGGGGAACATTCTTATATTCCGTTGAGGAATATTAAGACTTCCAGGGATACTCTTATGCTTGTTGGGGAATATCCTTATACTTCGCTGGGGAATATTAAGACCTTCTGGGGATACCCAATCTTTTTAGGGCTGATCGTAGACCAACTCTGCTTGCGGAGAGTATTGCTGATTCGTTCATAGTTGCAAGTCTCAACTGAGAGAGCTATTATTATTGTCTTACTCTGTGGGGAGTGAAAGTATCTTAGCCATATACTTCAGCTGAATATATACCTTGGTACCTGGTGGACAAAGCAACTTGTACAGTTCGGACAATTCTTATTTGCCCCTGTTTTTTGCGGGAGAAGGTGCCTGCGGAGGCCTTGTGGATCGAGTATTATCCCAACCTATGAGGTGCTTGGTATCTTTCGATCAAAATGACAAGTCTTCTTCTGGTAGGCCAGTGACGAGATGACGAGACATAGTCGTATGCTTTGATCCCTAATTTTTGCCTGGACCGCCCTTTTGGGTTTTCAGTTCACCGGGATACCCTTTTTTGCCCAAGCCGCCTTTTCAGGTTTTTGACTTGCCGGGTGTACAAACTTTTTCATTTTCATCCCTTATTTTTGCCCGAACCCTTTTGGTTCGCCGGGAAGCCCTTATTTTTGCCTAGGCCAGTCAACCTAGCGGGTCTTTGATTATGCGTAGTACTTTTTTGACTATGTCCACGCTCTCAGAGTGTAGGGAGTTGCCATTGTCAGTAGTGTCGTGTTGCCATACTACCAGAAGGTGTTTGATCATGCAAGATTCGTTGCTGGAATTCATGTCTAATGCCCCAATTGATTCATATGGAGATTTTCCCCTGACTATTTGGCATTTTGAGAGATTCCTTGAATCTTGACTTGACTGCCCCAGATGATGGACAATGATCATGCCGTACCCCTTGATTGGAAGTGTTTTTCCACTTGAGGTGATCCTTTTTATTGAGAAGGTTTTTTGTTCACTAGATATTCGTCGTGCGAATTTCTCTGCTGTTGAACAAATAGTCATATGCAAACAATGTTATTTTAAGAATGCAAAGCTTATGTCTGTCTTGAAGTTTTTGAAAATGCATTTTTTCAGTAAAACAGGCAAATTTTGTAAAATGTGATGTCAACTCAGGATTTACAGCAAGCCTTACAGGAGTCAGGATACCTTTTGTAACAGTATGCTTTTGAACTAACCCATGCTTCATCTAGGAATTTTTAAGGGTTATAACGTGGCCTGGTTCACGGTTTAAGAAACAAAGGATAAAGGCTCAAATTTTATTTGTACCCACCCATTCTTCGTGATGTTCTTCGATCCTAAACTCAGCTAATCGTGCATTAGATCCCGTTTGAGTCTTTGCTCTGATATTCCAGTGATGGTTCGGATACTAACAATTTATTTTGAATAGGCAGTCATTTTTGTTGAGAGTTTTTAGGACCTCTTTTTGATTTTATTATCCCTGTATTTTGCCTGAACTATTTCTTTTTGTATTTACAGTCAGCGGGATGCCCCAGTTTTGTAAGTCTCCTTCATAGGTTTTGACTTAATGGGCTTTTATTTCTGAGAGATAATGACTGCCTGTCCTTACGATTATTCGGAACCATCATTGTCTCTTGTTTTAGAAGGACTTCTTTGATGCCATTCATTGTGCACCTAGATCAACTGAGAAAACTACCCTGCCCCAGGTTATAATTAAGGGTTTTAATTCATGAAAAGAAAAACTCCAACTTCTTTGGCTCAAAAGGGTTGACTAGGGATTATCTTCCTTATAACTCCACTGTTTAGGATTTGAAACAATTCCTGTACCTCATCAGCGGGGTCTATTCAAAAGCATACTATAAAGATCGTGGTATCGTTTTCGTCATCCTCCCTCTAAAGGCTTATAATTTTTTAATCGAGAGTTAATCATCACAAAAATTAATGCAATTTGAATATAGTGAATATGAATGGATTGATTCAAAACAGACATATGCAATGCATTGATAAAGTAACAAAGTTTGACATGAATAAATGTTTGAACAATCAAAAGAAAATTACAAATTGAAAATTCTAATGAACAAAAAGTCTTCTCGTCTCAGGACTTGTCACTTAAAATGGTGAACCTTGGGGGGATGACAAAAGAATTCAATCTGAGCGTCTTGTGTGAGTTCTAATGCTCCTTCATCAATCAGGTCTTGAACTTTGTTGCTCAACGCCCAACAGATGTTAGTATCATGCCCAGGACTGTTGGAGTGATATGCACACCTTGCATCAGGATTGTACCTTGGGGAGGCTATGTTGGGATTCTTAGGAGGGTCCCTTAATGTCACCAGATTCAATCTCAACAGGTGTTGTAAAGCCTGAGACAGCGACATGTTGAGCTTGGTAAATTGCCTCTTGGCCATATTTGGCTTACTCTGATCAACCTGTTGTTTTTGGTGAGGTTGTTGTTGGACCCTTGAGGTAGTAGCAACTTGGAGAGGTCCATTCTTTACCAAACCAAACCCTTGTCTTCTTGGAGGATGATCAATGAGTTGGTCCCCGACTTTGACTGTTTGCCTCATGTTGTTGTATCTGTCTTGATGAAGCTGGTTGATCATGGTTCTCAACTCTTCTTGTTCCCGAGCTAAGCCTTGGATAAGAGTCATCTTCCCCAGCATCTGGGTTTTCATGGTACTGAACTCATCTTGCAGTTGTTCCAACCGTTCGTCCTTATTGTCTTCAGGACTTTTCTTGACCAAGTCCCCAACGAGGAGTGTTTTCAACTCTTCCTGCCCCTTGGATAGGTTTAGGAAGATTTCCCTGAACTGAGTCTCTCGAGTTTGAAGATCTTGATTGTCTGGTTGGAAAGCCATTGCTGAAATAAACAGCGAGAACATGAGAGACCTGTATCAGATGACCTGTTATGCAATGATATGTATGATATATGTATGCAATGTTTTCAAGGATTTCGCGGGGTAAACAAAAAACTTGTTAGAATTTGATAGAAGAAACTTCGTGTCGTTAAGAGTCCTTCTTCAAGAGTCAAGCTCACCATATCGAGTGGGTCATAGCCCCTGACTCAAGTTATCATGTTTTGATCTTTATACGACATTGGCTAGAGGAAAATAAATCCCCTTGCCCCTTGCTAGACATTTGATTTACCATAACCTGCATCACAGACCCTTGAGATCCTTGAAATGGTTAAGGAAATATTAAGGCATGATGTTATGATGTGTATGCTATGCGTTTAAGCAAAAGTGTGAAGTGAGGTAAGTAAACCCTGCAATAAATCCAAATTATCGGATAAGGACTGTAAACAAAACCTGCAAGGAACTCATGTTGTCAGATAACAAGAATGTGCAAGTAGTTCAAGTTTGAAGGTACACAAGTCACACAAACAGCCTTAAGTTTAGGTTGGCACGGAGTTTAGGTACTACCCTCTTTCAGTTCAGTTGGTTTAAACCTTTCCTAAAAATAGTAACCGGGTTCTAGAGGATCTCAATATCACTGACTACCCTCAATCGGTCATAATTCCAGTTTAGCAACCTTTTCTTGCAGCCGGAATCATCGCGAGAGTTTAGTCTCAATGAGTGTAGCATACTGCTACTGTTCTATGGCCACGTTGGTCAATTTAAGGTTCTAAGGTCAGTTGGTGCTTAATGACTCCTCAGAAGACCCATATTCTCCTCGTTTCAACACAAGGGATATCGTTACAGACTAAGGTGCCACACCAACGTAGCTACTGCTTCATCTGTGTCGGTCTACGCCAGACAGATCCCTCACAGTTTATTGCTACTTACCTAAAGGGTATCCCCAGATCCGGGTTAGGATCTATAGAACTCCGATACAAGCCCACAAAATTTAAAGCATACAAAGCATGCAATTGAAAACACAAGTGATCTAATCCTAAGGTACACCTCACTTAAAGATAGTCCCCAGTAGAGTCGCCAGTTCTGTGATCGATGGGAATGAGAACTGACTGTTTTGGAATGCTGGTTCGCGTTTGCGTTTGTTTTTGCAAAATGTCGCGGTAAGCAAGAGTCGCCACCGTCTTTTATTTTATCCAACAAGGAAAGGACAAAAGCACAGAAAAATTCCTTTTCGAGATGTTTCTCGGGTTCGGGAGGTAGATTATAGAAAGGGAAGGTGTTATCACCCTTTCTATCCGTGGTTATCCACAGGCTCTTAGGTACTTGCTCACTATGTTTTCAAAAGTTTGCTTTTCTTTGTGTTTGTGGGTTTTGAAAAGAGTTTTGTTTTTGAAGAGAGTGTAAGTGCGAAAAGTTTTGTTTTGTTTTAAAAGGAGCAAGTACTTAAGAACATCTACCTACTCAAAAAGGAACTAAACTGTGCAAATGTCCTTTAGGCAATGCTATCCCACTATTGAGGAGTAGGTAGCATCGTTGTTGGAGTTTTCGGGTCAATTCGATTACGGGACGTGTGGTCACTAAAGCAATGTTAGGATGCCTTAGCGGTAACCCTAATGTCCTAGATCATTTTTCCGAGGCAACCGTTTCGAGGCAACTTATGATCTTTGGACAAGAGAGCAACCTCTAAAACATCCTATACTCAATGACCACGTTCGAGGCAACCAAGTGAGGGGTACCCTAAGAGTGGCATGTGCGAGTGTGTCAATTTTCAGTTTATATTATGTTTACATGTCATGGTGAGCTACTGTTGATTTTAAGTCAAGATAGATCTTGTCATGCAATCCTAGTTAGCATACATCTAAACAGTTAATATATGTACAGGAATTTAAAGTGCGGGAATTGTAAATCCTACGCTATTATAAGGCTTCGGGGAGGGGGATTATTTACATGTCCAAAATTGGGGGAATAAAGCAGTAAAGTGTAAAAGTCTTAGTTAAGCTATTACAAACCAGTAGGCAGTTACAATAAAATAAACGCGCGCAAATATGAAAATAACCTCTAAAAATCCTAAGAATAAAATCTTTTTGTTGTTTTATTTTATTTTGGGAAAATGATCTAAATCTTCTTAATTTTAGTTTTTGAGAAAATGTTAAGATAATTAAATGATTAATTGACAAAGTTAATTTAATAGAAAAAACTAGCCTAATGTTTTTGTGGTTTTTCTTTTAATTGATTTTATGTTGATTAAAAAAAAGAAATAAAATAGTCAAAACAAAGATGAAATCGAAGGAAACATGCAGTAAATCAAAAAAAGGTATAATTCTGGAGGCCTGGATCGAAAGAGGTGTGGGCTGTCTTTCGATCCAGTGAAGAGGCTTGATCGAAGGTGCATGAGGGGCTGCACTTTGGGGGTGTTCGATCTGGATATGTCATCCTTCGATCTGGGAACCCTGGATCCAGTTCGAAGCTAAGCTGCTAAGCTTCGAAGCTCTGAACAAGATTCTGAGAAGATATTTCCTGCAAAACTAGACAAACGTTAAAGATCCAGGGGGGATTTTACCCCCTGATTTGAATCTCCTCCTAGTTCGAATCCTTCCTCAATTTGAATCTGTTGAATCTGGGTCTGGGTTTGTTTTATCCTGAGATTCGAAGGAGAAACTTACATCGCGCCCAAGCAATGGCACGATCTCATCTTTGCGCTGTAGCTTACATGCAACATAATCAGTAATAACAAGAATATATATGCAATGTGTATTTAAATGTCATGAAGGTGCAATTTTGGTTTTGCAAACCCTTACTGATTAAAGATGTATGATCTGTGGCTCTGGGTGTGGAGATGTTTGCTGAATGACTGCTTTGGCTTAGATTACTTATGAAAATGTTGATAACCTTTGGTGGGTTTGTGGGCAGCGTATCTCCAAATCCTCCTTTTCTTTCTTTTTCTCCCTTTTCGTTCCTAGTTTTTGTTCCCCCCTTGGCATTGTATGCTTGCCTTTGTATTTATAGGAGTATGATGGTCTAGTAACGGCAAGAGACAACCAATTAAACAGGCCTTTAAAGCCATGAGACAAGAATCATACATATTAAAAGATTTCCTTTTTTGAAATATTCATGTCTCTTTGGAATCTTTAATGAACCTGGACACCTTTGATTTTCGAATGCCTCCAGGCCATGCTCTTCGATTGGTCTTGAGTTGCCTCCTTCGAATGGACTTCTTATGTGCCCTTCGAATGGGCCTTCTGAATGCTTCTTCAAATGGACCTTTTGAATGTTCTTCGATTGACCCTTTGAATGCTTCTCTTTGATAGCTTCAAAGTCCCAAATCGAATTACTCCAGCTTCAATTGCATAGCCCCTTTGATTGAGCCTCCCTCTGCTTCGATTGCTTGATTCGAAAAGGATCACCCTGGTCAAATCAGCTCTTGTAGGGTTGGGAGCAAACAAGGCAAGAATCTGGCCTTTAATTCAAATAATTGAGTCCACAATCAGCATTTAATTATTTCTATATTTTCAAGGGACACATGCCATTGTGAACTTTGGGTGAACCTGGACAGGTTAGGATATGTGTTTTTGCTTAGTCATGCCAGCCTACTTCATTCCTTCGAATATGCCTTCTTTGCCAGCTTTAAAGTCCAATTTGAATCTATTTAGAACATTCCCTATTAGACAACTTCGACCATCCCTTGGCCTTGTGATGAGTCTAAGTTCTTATTCGAAGTGTCCAGAACTTCCTTCATCAGAGCATCTTAGATTAAGAGAAACTCTGCACTGAAATTCCATTCGAAGGTCATTTCGTTCTGATGTTCTGATTGAGGTAAAGTATGAAGTTCCAGTCGAAGGGCCCTTTGAAGTACTTGTCGAAGCATTGTGAAATTGACTTGATCGAAGGGGTCCAGTGCTCAATCGAAGACTTGCACACCAAAGCTTGATCGAAGGGTTCCAAACACCTAATCGAAGCTTACTAATCAAAGCCTGGTCGAAGAGTGCCAAATGCCCAGTCGAAGACTGGTGAGTCAAGCCTGTATCGAAGTATTTTGGATACCCAATCGAAGACTTTTCCCAGATGCCAATCGAAAGACACTTTGTTCATCTTCAAAAAACTTTATTTTTGTTAGGCAAATGTTTGTGACCAACCATGTAAGGGAAGACTTTTGAAAACATGAGAGGGCAAATTTTGGGGTACAACAAGAAGAGACCACTTTTTCAGAACTTACTGCAATTGATTATGGCGTAGGAGATTCTTTGACTTCCTTTCCTATGTCTTGAAACATGACCAGAGAAAGCTTACTAATCAAAGCCTGGTCGAAGAGTGCCAAATGCCCAGTCGAAGACTGGTGAGTCAAGCCTGTATCGAAGTATTTTGGATACCCAATCGAAGACTTTTCCCAGATGCCAATCGAAAGACACTTTGTTCATCTTCAAAAAACTTTATTTTCGTTAGGCAAATGTTTGTGACCAACCATGTAAGGGAAGACTTTTGAAAACATGAGAGGGCAAATTTTGGGGTACAACAAGAAGAGACCACTTTTTCAGAACTTACTGCAATTGATTATGGCGTAGGAGATTCTTTGACTTCCTTTCCTATGTCTTGAAACATGACCAGAGAAAGACGACCAGGAGACGGTTTATTATACTCGAATGTCTGAGGGGCTTCCCAAGGGGTGTTGTCCAGCAGAAGGAGGGGGTTCTTTACCCAGTGTTGCAGAACTGGAATGGAGAAGGTTTGTGAGGAAGTTGTGGGGATTATTGGTGGTTGAGAAACCATGAGAGGGCAAGTGATGCCAGGGATGGATGTCGTGGTATCAGAGTTAAAATTTGGATTTTCGATTTGGGGAGCTTTAAACAGTGGATCAAATTGATCCATATCAAAGAGAACTTGTGCAAGTTCTAGCTGAGTCTAATCAAAATTGGTAGAAGGTGGATTAGTTAGAGGATTATTTGTAGGAATTGAAGTGTCAATGTCTAGGTTGAAATCATCAAACGGTTGAGGAGATGGATCTTTTGTGGGCTTTGGAGATGAAGGGGTTTTAGATGTTGATAAAAATATTGATTCAATAACAGAAACAAAAGACGAGTTACCTTTCTTTTTGGCAGCTTTGGGGGTCTTCTAAGAAGTTCCTTTTCCATCTGCTTTCCTTTTTCTTGATTTTCTGGGAGAAACTTCTAGAGGTTGTTGCCTTAGATCAAGAATGTTCACATCTGGAATCGTATTGTCACTCTTTCAGGCTTCTAAATACTTAAGAATAATTTCTAGAGAAAAATTTGCTTGAGTGAAGAGAGGAAAATCCTTCAGAGGCACTCTTCAGGTGGTGATAACTTCCTTGATGGTGATTGTTGGGTCCTTCTTAATAGTTTCAGTAATATTCAGATTCTTGGCGTTGAGAGGTTTACCAACACAAGCTTCCAGAACACTTGCTTGTTGAGCCTCAGTCAGATGTTTGATCAGTCTTTTTTCGATCAGAATATATGAAATAAGTCTTCCTAGAGGGATCCAATCTCTCTTTGTTCTTTCTTCTTCTCTTGTTTCTTTTACACTAGTCTTCATATGGTTGACCAGAAGATGTGGGAGATGAACTTTTGCTTTGGTGGCGATGAAGTACAGAAGGAACTGCTGATCTATGTTAATGTAGTTCAAAGAGCTGGTAGGCTTCCTATGATTAATGCATCCCATAATTATTTTGGACCAAATTCTGAGATAGTCCTTCAGATCTTTTATTTTGTTGGATGGTTGGCTAGAAGAAAAAATTTCCTTTATGACCATGGTAAGGTCGGAACTTTTGTCTGCCATATCACTACATCGAATACCGCTATCGTTGTGACCTATGAGTTTCCCAATGAGATCTTCAATGATGATCTTCTTTCCCAAAACGTAGGATGTTACCTGATGATTTGAAGATGTGGCATGGATCCAGAATTATTTCACAAGTTTTGGAAAAACTATACCTATGAGTCAATCAAAGTACTTCGCCCATCCTTTGAACTCAACATCATGGGTTAAATCATACCCATTTTCCTTCATGCTTACGAAATCGACAATAAGCTCACACAAAACTTCCAAAGAATCAATGGGTGTGATAAGAGTTTGTGAGAGTTCAACGTACCTTTATTCATTTGAGGAGGAAGAACTATGAATGTTTTGAGAAACTTTAGGAATTTGATGAGAGGAAGCCATTTGTTCACACAGACTCTTTTAGGGTTTTTTTGAAAGGTGGATAGTTTGACGAGAGAAAAAAGGAGTGAGAGTGGAAATGTAGTAGTGTTTGTGAAAGAGTAAAGTATATATTGTCAACAGAAATAAAATAGAAGTTTTAATTAAAAATAAAAGGAATTAAAAGAAAATGATCACGAGTATTTAATGATTTCTGAAAAGAGGGATATCGTCAAGATATGGAACAGTTACCGATTTGACTCGAGCCTCAATGCATCAACTCAAATGTTTAAGTCCATTCAAAATTTGAACATATGTTCAACCTTAGAGGGTGACCTTGTGTTTAAATTTGACATATGTTGATGTAGTGAACTTCTTGCTTCTATCTTAGAAATGAACCGTTTTTGTAGAACATTCAGATCTTCTGGATAGATTCTGATACAACTTTCCTTATCACTTCTTAAGAATTATTGATCAGATGTTCACATAAAGAAAATTAAAGCATAAAGTTTTAATGGTTTAAATATACAGAAACAATATTATCATTCTGAACATAATTTCATACTGAGAGGATTCATAATGAAATTAAATCTATCTTCAAAAAAAGGTTTAGTGAAGACATCAGCCCATTGATGGTCTATGTCTATAATTTTAAAGAGATAATTCCTTTCTGAATATAGTCCCTAATAAAATGGTGTTTAATTTCTATACGATTATCCCTAGATTTTAAAATTGGATCTTTTGAAAGACAAATATATAAGTGTTATCATAGAGGATAGGGATGTTACTCTCATATATGTTAAAGTCTTCAAGCCGACTCTTCATCCAGAGCATTTGTGTGTTGCATCCAACTGCTGCTATATATTCAACTTCAGCAGTTGATAATGCAATGGTGGATTGTCTTTTGCTAGACCACAAAATTAGATTGTCACTCAGAAATTGACAACTTCTAGAAGTACTTTTTCTTTCTATTCTGTCTCTGGCAAAGTTAGCATCATAGTACCCTACTAATTTATATTCTCAGGATTTTCTATAACAAAGACCAAGATTAATAGTACCTTTCAGATACTGGAAAATTCGCTTAACTGTTGTTAAGTGAGATTCTATAGGATCTGATTGGAATCTAGAACAAAGACAAACACTATACAGAATATCAGGTCTTGAAGTTGTTAATATAAGAGAGAACCAATCATACCTCTGTAGAGCTTTCGTTCTACTTTCTTACTTACCTATTCCTTTTCCATAATGCATGTGGGATGCATAAGAGTTTTGGATGGCTTACATTCTAACAAGTCAAATTTCTTCAGAAGATCTTTGACATACTTGCTTTAACAAATGCATGTACCTTCTAGAGTTTGATTGATTTGGATACCCATGAAGAACTTGTGTTTGCCCATCAAGCTCATTTGAATCTCTGCCTACATAGACTTAGAAAATTCTTTTTCCTAAGAGGATTTATTAGATCCAAAAATTATATCATCTACGTAAATTTGACAGACCAGTATGTCATTTTTAAACAGTTTACAGAATAAGGTTGTGTCCATTTTCCCTCTGGTAAAATTATTTTCTAGCAGGAAATTACTTAGTATTTTATACCAAGCTCTGGGATCTTGTTTCAGACCATATAATGATTTCTTAAGTTTATAAACATATTCTGGATGTTTTTTATTTTCAAAGCCGGGGGGTTTGTGCACATAAACTTCTTCATTAATGTAACCATTTAAAAAATCACTTTTAACATCAATCTGATAAAGAGTGATGCCATTATTTATAGTAAAAGAAATTAAAAGTCTAATAGATTCTAACTTGGAGACTGGAGTAAAGGTATTTGTATAGTCTATCCCTTCTTGCTGACTATAAAATTGTGCCACCAGTCGTGCTTTGCTTCTGGCGGATTCTCCTTGTTGATTTAGCTTGTTTCTGAAGACTCATTTGGTTTCAATGATGTTAAAGCCATTTGGTTTAGGAACTAGATACCACACATCATTTATGGTAGATTTAGTTCTTCCCACATTGCATGGATCCAGTCATTGTCCAAAAGAGCTTCGTCGATGGAAGTTGGTTCAATCAGACACAATAATCCCATGAGCAATTCTTTAGAATTTCTGAATGTAGATCTTGTTCTGATTGGGTCATCCTTCTTTTCCAAAATCGTGTTTTCCGGTTGTGCTAAGCTACTTCTGGATGGGGTCTTCACATGTTACTGTAATATTTGAGACATCTTCTTCAGTATTTTGCTGTGATTATTTATTAAGACCTTCTGACGCTCTATCTTTATTACCAGTAAATTGAACTTCTATATCTGGAAAAAAACTCACCCTTCTTTGACTTTTGAGAGTCAAGCTTATCATCAAATCTGACATTGATAGATTCTTCCACAATTCATGTTTGTGTTATATAATTTGTAACCTTTTGAGCATTCAAAGTATCCTAACATGAGACACTTTTGTGCTTTAGAATTAAACTTAATCAGATGTTCTTTAGTGTTTAGAATAAAGCAAGTACATTCAAATGGATGGAAATAAGAGATGTTGGGCTTTCTGTTCTTCCACAGTTCATATGGATTCTTATCTAGAATAGGTCTTATGGAGATTCTATTATGAATATAACATGTTGTGTTAATTGCTTTTGCCTAGACGTTTTTAGCAATGTTAGTCTCGTTGATCATGATTGTGGCTATTTCTTGTAAAGTTCTATTCTTTCGTTCTATAACTCCATTTTGTTGAGGAGTTTTAGGACAAGAGAAATCATGAGAGATTCCATTTTCATTAAAAAAAATTCAAATCTATTGTTTTCAAATTCCACACCATGATCACTTCTGACTTTAACAACTATAAAATCTTTTTCGTTTTGAACTTGGTTACAGAAGGTAATGAACACGGGGTGTGACTCATCCTTGTGTCTTAAGAACTTTACCCATGTCTATCTGCTATAGTCATCTACGATCACTAATTCATACTTCTTGCCACTGATGGATGCAGTTTTCACTTGTCCAAACAGATCTATATGAAGAATTTCTAATGGTCTAGAGGTAGAAACAACATTTTTATTTGAAAGAAGGTTTTGAAAACTTGCATTTTTTACATGCTTCACACAGAGCATTTGAGCTAAACTTTAGGTTAGGAAGTCCTCTGACCAGATTGAGTTTTTTAATCTGAGATATTCTTCTCATACTAACATGCCCCAATATTCTGTGCCAGACCCATTGCTCATTGTTAACAGACATTGGGCATTTTACATTCTGACTTTTTAGTTCAGAAAGTTTTATTTTGTAAATGTTGTTCTTTCTCTTTTCATTAAAAAGGATAGACCCATCTTTCTGACTAATTGCTTTACGGACTTTTGATTAAAGATTATATCATAATCGTTATCACTTAATTGACTTACGGATGACAGGTTGTGCATTAATCCACTACTAACAGAACATTAGTTATAGAAGGAAGTGTATCATTACCAATAGTTCCAGAGCCAATAATCTTTCCTTTCTGATTGCAAAAATCATCTTCTCATGTCTCATATGCTTCGCCAATATAAATAAGTTTTGAATCATGATCAAAAACACTTGTGCAATACAAAGAAAAATTCTCACAAGTTCTCTCTTATCTATTCATTATGCTTTAACCTTGTGTATAAATCACAGTCGTGATATAGTTTTTTTTCTA